>CM008286.1:3912387-4197387 GCA_002319775.1 Fagopyrum tataricum
ATTTGACCGTAAAAAAAAGCACGTAAGTCGTATTTTGGACTTCACAGCTTATGTACTTACAAAAAGGAAAAAAGGAAGACCGTAATCCGTAATTTAAAACTACGGGTCTATTCCGAATCTAACATTCTTTCTATTTTCTAAAATAATTTTCCTCCTCGTTCACTGTGAGAAATAATTTTTCTTTTGTGATTATTTTGAAAAAAAATCCAGTCAAATTATATTGCTTCCTACCGAATTTTATCTTCATACTAATTGTGTTTAGGGTAAAAAAACAAATAATAAATTTTTTCTAAATCACTACAAGTTAATCATTATTTACTCAAAAATTATAATTTTTCAAAATAATCTACAAAATAAATCAAATGGATCCATATTTTAAATTCTTCAGTAAATCAGATTAATCCATATTCGAGATTATAATTCATTAAACTTATCATATTTATAGTTAAATTACAATTAATCCGACAATATTTAAGTAATTATTACCATCTCGATCCGATAGTGGTCCCTATTCCGCACTTGGAACACTGCCTTATCCACTTCCTTTTGTTTTTAAAATTTTAAAATCAATGACGCAATGGATTCTAATTTGATCTTCGGTTTTTAAATTCTCCTTTTAATCCCACTCTTTGTTTGTCAGTTCAGACTTCAAAAGTCACCCTCTCTCTCCTCCTTTTCTTTTCTTTTTATATATTATTTATTTGATAATATTGTAAATTCTTTGTGGTGACCGTAATCTCTAAAAATGCACATAGTGACCCCAAAGATTGTTTCTTCTTCTTTTTTTTAACTTAATTTTATCAAGCTATATTCTTTCAAATTCACATAACTAGCACAAAGCCACCTATTTCTACTCCTTTTTATAATAGTCTTTAAGGTTTCCAAACAGACCCCATACATGTACAAAAAGAAAAAAAGAGAGCATAATATGGATTTTAAGAAAATATGGCTTGCAATTTGTAATACCTAAAGATTACGGGTCCGATTTCACAAATTTCTATTGTTTGTCTTAATCTCTGACCAGTAAACTGACATTCCCACTTTTACATTTCTCTCTCTCTAAAAGATTTAAATTAAGAAGAACAATAGAGAGAAAGAAGCAAAGAAGCTACCAAGCTGGCTACAGTAATGGCGGACAACTTTGCCCCTTCTTCCCCTCCCCGAATGTCGGCTTTGATCTGACAGATTCTATTCAACTGTCGAAGATCCTTCTCTCTCCTCCATTTCAACTCCGTAATTTTCTTTCTCCATTTCTCTCTTCTCCTTCTCAACTTCAAACTATTTATTGCCTCGAGCTTTCGGTTAATTATAAATTGAATTCATCGGCGTTTGAATAGCAAACGAATAGATGGAATTAATTGAGGGAGTGGGAGAGAGCTCGTCGCCACCTCGGAGTTTTGGGAACACGAACAACTCCGATGTGAAGTCCGATGTCTATAATCGGCTTGTTGAGAGTGGGAACGAGGAGGCTCTTGCGAATCTCGATTTCCACGAGCAGTTGGCCGCTCACTTCAATCGCTTACCGTCTAGGTATTTTCTCTCTCTCAAAATTTCGTCTATAGTTGACTGTTTCTGGACTAATTATTATCTCGATCATGTAATCTTGGTTCTGATTAACAGTTCAGCTTCCTAATTTGGCTTGGTTTATGGTTGAGCCTGTCCCGCGTAATGCGCTTGAGCTTCGCATGATTTCTGGTTACAGTTCAAAATTTGGATGAACTTGTAGGTGTCCATAAAAAGACGTATGATTAAATTAGTGGTCACTGGTATTTAATGCCAATCTTTCTTACTGTTTGCTGAAACTTTTTGGTTGAAAAAGTTTACCTTTTGTTGGACTATTTGTGGAGACAAGTTTTTGTTGGAAGCACATGTGATTACACTGTAGATTAAGGTTGAAGGATGTGTTATTCGTTTGATATTTTAATTCAAAATTTCTGGCAGTTATACCTTGGATGTAAATATGGATAGAGTGGAAGTGGTAGTAGTACACATGAAGCTTCTTGAGCAGGCAAAAGATCCTGTTAATAGACCTGCCTTTTCTGTCCAGTTTTTGGAGGTAAGCACTCAATTGCTTGCGTAGTCAAAATATGTTTCCTTTTTTGCTATGGAAGGTTGGAATAACTAAATTCTCAGAACCATAAAAACAGGATCAAAATCATGCTAGAGGTATTAAAGAATTGAAATTTACATACCTAATTCCCTCGTGCAACAATCTAATTAATCTTTAGTGCATAATCTACAATAATGGAAAACGGGTATATCGATTTGACGTATTGGGGACGATAACCTAATATCCTTCGACCTAATAGAAACCCATTAATCCTGTTGAACCAAAATTTGTATCATGTGTATTATATATATATATGTAACCCCATATTAGAAGATTTATAAATAAATTTTACATTGGAAGCTTGATATACGTATGCTTCTGGTCTAAGTTCATTATCTTGTAACAAACGTGAACTATGTGGCAGACCAAAATAGATTGCGATGAAGATCAGCTTATAAGTACTCCATCTGCCTTGAGGCCTAGCCTGGAGGTTGATAATGAAGGCCATGTAGGATCAACTAACAGGTATTCAGAATCAGTACAATTCTTATATGAAAAAGTGCTTTTTTTATAAACTGTTTCTCGGCTGTTCCCCTTATATGACATCTAACTTGACAATGAATAGACACCTGGAGCATGATTTTGAACCTTCTTCTAAGATAGAGGATCTTAATCTGAATATGAGGCAGAGTTCTGGAGAGGTGGAAAGAAGGTGTTGAATCTGTTGTTTCTTGTATATCATAGTTATTCCATGGTTGTTGAAGGTCCATCTAGGATCACTGATATGAAATTTGGGCTTGTTTTGTAACTTTCTTGTGGTTGCACATTATGTTGCAGGCAGGGGGTTCCTTGTCATATCCATGAAGTAATTTTTTCTGCTGTCGATAAACCGAAGCTTCTTAGTCAGGTAAACTAAAGCAGATGTATTTGGCATATGGATTTGTTGATAAATGCAATGATGTATATTCTATATGGATTCGTTGTCTGCTTTACCTATTATAACTCACTAAAATTTGAATAGAGAAAATTTGGGATTGTGATGATTGATCTTAATGGATATGCTTCAGTAATACAAGATATCTTTTACTTGAGGCGTAGAAGAGTTTGCTATCATGGAGGGAGGAGTAAAGGAATAAGAACAGGAGCCACAGTTTTAAGTTTCAAACTTAAAGATCTCAGCTCATCCACTTTTTTTGCCTTTAAGTTTGTTAAGCAATAATTTTGCAAATATATCAGAATTTGTTGCACATGAAATTCATGGGATGAATTTATTGTATATGCTGAGATGCCCGTTGTTTTAGATCCCTCTATTGTGATTTCCTTTTTTTCCATGATGAATTTATCTATATTACTGACTTAGTTTTAGCTTAGGAATTGGAAGTTGCAAAATTAGTTAAGTCTCTCTCAACGTCTTTGAACCATGATCTTGAGTGGAACTGAGTTAATGTGTTTCTTAACCTGAAGTTTAGGTGCTACTTTTTCTCCAGCTTTCTGCTTTGCTTTCTGACATAGGACTAAATATTCGAGAAGCACACGTGTTCTCAACAATCGATGGTTATTCCTTGGATGTCTTTGTGGTGGATGGATGGGAGGTTCAGGTAAACTTTTCAATTATATAGCCTCTGATATCTGTCAGCATGAACATTTGCTTAGATAATACAACTGGCATAACTTTTTGTCCTCAATACATGAGTACATCCTGACTTGCTTGTATTTATCGTCTTTCATAGTTAAATTTCTTGTTTTGAATTTGTGGTAATGGACGGGGAGTATAGTTTCTTCTGTAATGCAGTTTGTTTCTGTGGACTAGGATGCTTTTTTGATCTGATTATAGGTTATAAAGGGATGACACTGGCCTATCATAGATCTTTTTGGAAAAAAACATTTGTTCCTGCTGACTGCTCTTTTGTGGCCAGGACACAGACAGCTTGCACAAAGCTTTAGCCCAAGCGATTTCCGACAGCGAGGTATATATCTAGTTATTAGTATTTCTAGCCTTTTGTATGTCTATCCGTGTGAAACTTTTTGTCCCTTACTCTTGTGTGAATGCCGTACAGTAATGCTTTTTACATCTGTGTGAAACTTTTTGTCCCTTACTCTTGTGTGAATGCTGTACAAAGTTAGTAATGCTTCATGGAAAGAACTTTTAGTCCCACAAAAATGACGATATTTTACCCCCCTTTCAGTACAATGGTATCTTTCCTGAAGTCTGATGAATCTTTTGATGAATTCAGACAACTTCAGTGGTTGCAGTATGAATGTACCAAATCTGTTTCTTTTTTTTTTGCATGATCATTGGATAAATTATTACACTGATGAATATGTTGATGCATGATCATTGGATAAATATTTTTTGGCACAAAATCATCTTTTTAGGGATCTAATGTGATGCTTAACTCATAAGTTTCTGCCAAAATTTTAGGGTTCCTGGTCTGGTTCTTCACGGACTCCAGCACTAGCAGTTGAGACAAAACCTGGAAATTGGGAAATAGATAGAAGCCTGTTGAAGATAGGAGACAAAATTGCATCTGGATCTTGTGGTGATTTGTGAGTTGGAAATATTGTTTAACCTAAACTACTGTATCTGAAATTTATTGCTCATTGTGATTCTGGTCTTTGGCAAAGGCATTATGGAACTTACCAAGGTCAGGATGTGGCCATCAAGATTCTTAGACGTGAGCATCTGACCGAAGCTTTAGAGGTTGAGTTTATCCAAGAAGTTACAATGCTAAGGTGAGCAGCTGCAGCATTGTGGATTTTGTGGCCAAATATGAAAGAATAAGAGGAAGTTTAGGGATTACAGTGCACATAAACTTTAATCAAAGAAAAACAAGTTCACATATCCATCCAGTTTTGTGAGCATCTCACTCAGTTAAAGGGTCTGATTAATTTGTCGTGTCATAGATTCTGTTTCTTTATCGTTTAGTTAACTAATTTAAGATATATGTCATGCAAATATGAAACACTTGCACACGTCGAGTGAGTTGGTGGATAACAAACAATCACTACTAACTCATGTGTTCATTACATGTCTATGTTATGATACATTCGGCATGTCATTATAAATACAGGGAGGTCCGGCACAAAAATGTAGTTCACTTCATTGGTGCATGTACGAAGTCTCCAAATATGTGTATTGTAACAGGTATTTCTTTCTTATCTGCATCAAATTATCTATTCTCAAAATTGATGATGAGAGGCCCATTTCCCCTATCCCTTTTGCTTCATTGCTCATGACAGTTTTATCTAATGACATTTTTTCTTAGTTCACTTAACTGATAGACCCCATAATGAAGTCATAGTTGGTTTGGATATAAGGTGGTAGCTAGTCATATTAGTTTGATATAGATAAATGTGCTCAGATGCATGTATCATACGCATGCAATGAAATGGTTCCTGTCATCTGTTCCTGTGACTGAAAATTCTTCTTCTCGAGATCAGTTTTAGAACAAAGATTGAAAAGCTATTCAGACTTGAGTATGAATATCTAGTGTTGCTGTATATGTTTTCAAAATTGTAATGTTAGATGTAAGGAAAGATTGGACATACATGTGTAATGTTAAAAGTAAAGGATGTATTGATCTCTCTAGATAACTGATACTGTATTTTCAGTTCATTTCTCTTTGATCTCTATAAAAGGGAAAAAACAAAAATGGAGATGCGGGGGATCGAACCCCGTGCCTCTCGCATGCAAACGAGCGCTCTACCATTTGAGCTACATCCCCATTTTGAAATATATTGTTTTCAAGTAAAACTATTTTCTTGTTTATCAATTATAAGCAAAGACAAGTAGTAAAAATAATGGAGATGCGGGGGATCGAACCGAGCCTCGTATTGTAAATTTTTATGTAAAAGAAAAAATAAAACTGTGTTGACACCTGTGCTTGTGTTAATCTTCATTTTTTTGGATTATTCTTGCTGTCGTTTATTTGTCTTTATATGTGTTTTTGTCGTTGCAGAGTTCATGCAGGGTGGAAGCCTTTATAATTACCTGCATAAAACAAAAAGGATTTTGAAGTTATCTCAAGTGCTGAAGTTTGCCATTGACATTTGCAAAGGAATGGAGTACTTGCACCAAAAAAATATAATCCATAGAGATCTTAAGACTGCAAATCTGCTCATGGATACTAACCAGGTAAGCTGGTAAGACTTATTAGATGTCAAGTTTTTATTCTTTGAACAACTTGTTTATAGGTAACCGTTATTACAGTGGTTTTTTAGGTCTGATCAATATGAATTATATTTCTAGTATAATCAATTTGGCTGTTAATCTGTATCACAAATTTTCTTTTCTCATCTTAGCCCACTGTTCATGTGGCTTATATATGAGCAATTCAGCAAAGATATCGGGACAATCAGTTGCAGTCGAATTCTGAAATTTCCTCCTTAAACTTATATCGAGCTTATGTCTTAAGTTTATGTAATTATGTTCAGTGTTGCTTTGTTTTGTAGGTAATTAAGGTGGCCGATTTTGGTGTGGCTCGATTTCTAAATCAAGGAGGAGTAATGACAGCGGAAACAGGGACATATCGGTGGATGGCCCCTGAGGTTTAGTTCTCCCTTGTGACTTCACATTAGTTGTTTTGAATTATTAACTTCTAGATGAAACTATAACGTGTTGCTCTATAAGGGTGTCCACGTTCATATGATACTACACTCATATTTCTTTTGTTCAAACCTGGAAATTTGACTTGTACCTTGTCTTCTAGGTTATAAATCATAGACCATATGATCAGAAAGCAGATGTCTTCAGTTTTGCAATTGTTCTGTGGGAGCTCATAACAGGCAAGGTAATTTTGTCATTACATAGGGCTGCATGTCAACTTTATGGAATCTGAAAAAATCGCAAAGGATTGTCTATGGCCATGGGTTCAATTCCTTGCGTTGTCATCGTGTCCTGTGATTTACTCATCTTTATTAAGTTTTCTCCAAAATAGGGAAAAGTAGTTTATGGTTGGCTTTGGATTTATCTTGCAGGTTCCATATGAGAACTTGACTCCTTTGCAAGCTGCTCTTGGAGTGAGACAGGTATGAAGAATCTTGTTACACCCTTCTATTTGGAGACATGACTACTGTTCATCTGGTCCGGACCGGACCTGAATTTCCGGTCCAGATCCGATCCGGTTCAGACCGGTCAGGACCAGTTGGACCACATTTCGTTATATATATTTTGGACTTTTTGGGCCCTTTATAAAATTGACAAACTGGTCTAGACCCAAATATCCAGGTCCGGTCTGGACCGGAATTTGAATAGCCGTAGACACGAGTGTGACTTGATGATCATATTTACTGGTTTGAATTCTAAGTTAGAAAACTTCCGGTGCTGACAGGGTCTACGGCCAGAACTTCCAGTGAAGACACACCCGAAACTCCTGGACTTGATGGAGGGATGCTGGAATGATGATCAATACAGCAGACCTACCTTTTTGTCCATACGAGTTGAACTTGAAGAACTCCTACAAGATTCCGAGGTTGAATCGCTTGAAACCCGTCTTATTCTCGTCTTTTTTTATCACCAACCCTATACTGAACATATGTACGTGCTCAAATGCAGAGAACAACCAATTCCGCTAGCAGAAAGTGAGCAATGTACCTTTGTAAGTACTATTCTACACGCAATGACAAATTTTTCTAACACGAGCAAGCGGCTTTTCAGGTATGCTCTTTTTTATGTGTTGGTATTTTCATTCCATGCTTTGCAATAATGGCCCAATACATACAAAGAAATGTGATTGACAACGTAGGAATGAATTCTATATACACAGATAGAAAAAGGGTTGAAAGAAAATCATATGTATCCTATAGAGTGAAGCGCCCTTTTCTGCAGCTTCCTTGAAAAACACTGTTAATATTTAAATCTTGCTGCTTGTATAGATTTCTCAGTCGAAGTTGCGCTTGTTTTTGTAAATATGTTTGATTTTGTGCCAATTTGCTCAAAGTTCATTACATATTCACTTTTGTCACACCAAAAGAATCGAAAACAGAACAATAGTGAATCGCCAAGTTGTTGATATGTGCAGCATTGTGGGTTATCTCCAATTCAACGTAACAGGAATCGCCCCATTCAAACAACCATTATTTTTTCTAAAGAGCCCTAATCTCGTCCACACAATGACTTGGAAGTTTAACAGCATAATGGGCCGTGCATTATTCTTAGTATGATTAAAATTTCATGACTTTCAGTAACCCCCTCCCCAGAGAGATGATTGTTATATAGCTGAATTGGGTAACTGACCTTTGTAATAATATGTTTGTGATTGTTCCCTTTTTATAATTTTCTAGGATTTATTTCTTTCTACTAATTTTTAATTCCTGATTTTCTCCTTAATTAACTAGAAGAGGGCAAATCCTTTGTAAAATCGGGTAGGACAAAAACTAAATTATATATTTTTTTGGTAGGAAAAGAGTCTCAAGACTCCGAACTAAAATTATAAACGAGTCATACGAGGAATGCAAACTCCTCATAAATCATCCAATAGAGGACTAACACTAGAAGGAGGCACCAACAAACGATGAACCCCAAAGTCACAAGAAAAGGCAAAAGAAGCAAGCGAGTCCGCCACCCTACTACCTTCCCGAAAGAAAAAACTAAATTATATTAGTTACGGTGGATACCCATCAATTTTTCTCTTATTTTGTTGTGTTAAAGAGATAATAGTTGTTTCGAATACAATAAAGTAAAGTCAACAAACAAGAGAAAAAATAGACCAATTTATAGTTATTTATCAAATAATGATTATATCCACTTATAGCTTATTTATTTACGAGTTTTTACTTACAAAATAAACAAATACTTTGAAGACACGGTTAACCAAAAGTATCATATTGAGTTATGTATCATGTTGAGTTAAATAGTAGAGGTTTAAATAGATGACATATGATCAAATTACGTGGATACCATATAGTTTGTGCTGAGACGACCCTGCCTCCCGGATCTCAGGTGAGGAGGACGAAGTCTCCTCGACTATGTGAATGAATATGCAAAGTATAACATTTTTGACCTATCAACAATAATAACTTAGGGCATGTTTAGTAAAGTTGTGGTTGCGGTTGTAATTTTATTAAGGGTTGTGAGATTCGTGGTTTACAAAAAACCTCCGTGTACGTGTTTAGTTAAATGGTTCGAAATTAGTTTTAATTTTATTTAAAAATCAAAATATCCCTATCACTTTACCCTCGTCGATTATAATTATTTCCCTGCTTCTTCTCAATTTGGAACTCCATAAGGAATCATGCCAATATCAATAATTGTTTTCGGATTCCACTTTTTTCTCCCTTCTTCTCAATTATTTTTTGATGCTCCAGGTTTTAGATTTCTTTAATACATTTCTTTACTATTGGATTCATTAGTTTACAGTGGTCTTCGTTCTTCTTTTATCGCCATCTGATTCTTCTCCCGGCCTTCGCTCAGGAACTCTCTAATATGAACAAGAAGAAGAAAATCAAGGCTAATGCTTCTCACGACCTTTAATTCATGTTAACTCCACCTTGATGATAAGATCTTATTAATGGTCAATAAGGCCTTACCGGTTGATGAAAGCCAAAACCTTGGTTTCCAGGTTTTGGTAAGACCTTACGGGTTTTGGTAAGACCTTACCGAAACTGGCTCAAGTATCTTAGTTCGAATGAGCTTATTTAGTTTAGTCCGATATTTTATTGGGCTAACAATATTCTTATAGGCTGGATTTTATATTTGGTTTGATCTTCTAACCAAATATATTAAGTCAAATTTTGTTAAGGTTGTTGAGATTTTCAAGAAATTTGATTTAAACAAAATCTTTAATTTAGTTTAAACAAATCTTTGAACAAAATCTTCAGCCAATATAATCTTAAAAATCCAGATTTACTGCAACTATATTGAACGGATTTTCAGCCATTGGAAAATCAATTCTCAACGTCCAGATTGCAACAAATCAAGATATCAAGATTCAATCAAACGATCGGATTTTTTGTAACAAATCTCAAGCTGCCCAAGATCTTTCTCAACGTTCGTTTTGTTTGAAGATGATGGGCGTATCTATATAAGGAGACAAGAAAGATGACAGGATACAAGACTGAATCCGAAGTGCATACAAAAATCATCTGCTTTCTTATCTCATAAAGCGTTGATCTCACCTTTCAAGCTTGAACGTTCTACTTCTTTGAGTGTGTGTGAGATCTTCTTTGAGCGTCATAGTACAATTCATCTAGAATCATACAAAGGGTTACTCTCTACCCAAACGTGTAAGATACTTCGGTATCGGTAGGACTTTGTTTTCTCTTGAGTGTTTGAGTTGCTAGATAGGAAGTGTAAGGCTTCTGAGTTTAGAAGAGGGAAGTTCTTCTGAAGGTTGTATCTGGAGCTCATCGGAAGAAGAAGAGAAATAAAGCTACTTACAATCCTAGGGTTGGATAACCCTAGGCGGGGACTAGGTCAACTTGAGACCGAACCTCGTCAACATATCACGTGTCACTTTTACTTCTGCTCTTTACTCGTATTTATTATCTCTTGTTCGTCTTTACTTACTGTTTTATTCTTATCCAATCTCTGAGCTACGGGTAAGGTCTTATCTCTGTTTGATAAGGTCTTATCACTGTTTGATAAGGTCTTATCTCTTATCGATAAGATCTTACCAATCTTGAGATTGCGAAAAGATTCCATACTCTATTCATCCCCCCTTCTAGAGTATTTGTTAACTGTTTATCTGCTTATTCCGCACTTCAATTCAGTAGTGATATTTGGGAAGAAGTTCTCTCAATTTTTCGGTTCAATTACTGATTTGCTTTGTTTTCTTGGTCAAGTTCTGCGGTTCAATTGCAAATTGCTTATGCTTCTCATGGCATTCAATGTAGTGATGTTGGGGAATAAGAGAACTTGCTAAAAAAAAACCCTAACTTGAGATCTATTGGAAGATAAAGAAGAGAATACGTTAATATCTTGCTATTAAATTAATAACGATATTATCTCGTTATTTTAGGAAGTATATATTTTATCTTCATATTTTATAATATTTTTATGCTCTTAATATTCTCTTGTAACCCTATAAATAGGAAATAATAATATCAATACATTGTGTGGTTTTACCCCACGATAAATCTTTCAAGATCACTAACTCTAGCAGTGTGTAGTCTATCGATAGGAAATGAAGAGAGTGAAAAGGAGAGGAGAGGAGGGTATCAATGGTTTATAAATTTCACAAATAAAACCTTGTCTAGTTAGATTCTTAGAATGGAGTTTTCACAACCATCCCAAACAACTACAAGTAACCACAAATTTGGAACTAAACACTCAATTAAGTTCATCCCTTATAAACTAATCCAAAATAAACTCCAAAAACCTTAACTAAACACAACCTTAATACGTGCGATAAACAAAGCTCCAAACCTACGCCACTCTTCACCAACCCAAACAGGCACCTACCAACAATCAAAGTCTTGGTAAACAAAACTTCAAGGTTGGATCCATCACTCCATAAAATGTTTTAAAATATTACAACACTACAAACCCGCCTAACATGGTTATAATACCTCATTTAATCGAACATTTTCAACTGAAAGTTAGTACCAATGAACTCACAAATTGTTGATTGGGTGCCGATTTCACTGAGAGTTTCCACACGATATGTAAGTATATACCATCTTCACTTGAACCATGTAGTAGAACTCGCAAAAAGAAAAGACGGCTTTATTAAATTTTTCGCAAATTAGATTATCTTTGCTCATGAAGCATTATACTTTGTACGTTCATGAGCGATATACGGGTTTGACATATTTTTCCGCACAACCTAGATTTTAATGTTTGAATGTTGGATGAATCACTAAAAAAAAATTCTGTAAGGTATAAAAATAAAGCCAAACACGACATTTATAAAAAAAAACAAATAACATAAATTCTATTAATTATTCAAGGCAACATAATACTGTAAATATTACAATGCAGATAATTCATCGAATCAACCACAATAAATTAAATTTAAATAACATTTTTTTTTGTTAAGTTGAGAGGATTGACAAGCTTCACAACTTGCGACCTCGTCTTTATTTCTGGGAGTTTTGCTCGACCAATCCATTATCAATATGTTTATTCAGTTGCAGCTTCCTTGCCACTTCACATTTAATTTCTCCTGCACAACAAATTAAAAATAGATACGAACAGCTATTTAAGTTAAATACAATCCAGATTACTATTAGTAATTTAGTACTACTATATTTTGTTAGATTGGTTGATAAAAAGTTGAAAGTTGCATATACAATGCGTATGTTATGAGGACAGTTTAAGTATAATCGTTATATGAAATTGAAATACAATTTATGGTGAAAATTAACAAGGGAAATGCTATTACCTTTGGAATCTGGGATAGTTCTTAGTAAGGAGGAGGAGGTGAAGCATACACGTATGGGCTTGGTTTTGGTTCTGGGTGTGGTTCTGGCTGTGGGTGTGGGTATGGGTGTGGTTCTGGGAGTGGGTGTGGGTGTGGTTCTGGGTGTGGGTATGGGTGTGGATGTGGGTGTGGGTGTGGTTTCGGGTGTGGGTGCTTGTGCTCTGGTTTTGGGTGTGGATCGTAAACCGGTGTGGGTGGTGCCTGGTAGTAGGGCTTGGGCTCTGGCTTGTAAACCGGTGTGGGTGGTGCATGGTAATAGGGCTTGGGCTCTGGCTTATAAACCGGTGTGGGTGGTGCCTGGTAATAGGGCTTGGGCTCTGGCTTGTATACCGGTGTTGGCGGTGCCTGGTAATAGGGCTTGGGCTCTGGCTTGTATACCGGTGTGGGTGGTGCATGGTAATAGGGCTTGGGCTCTGGCTTGTAAACCGGTGTGGGTGGTGCCTGGTAATAGGGCTTGGGCTCTGGCTTGTATACCGGTGTTGGCGGTGCCTGGTAATAGGGCTTGGGCTCTGGCTTGTATACCGGTGTTGGCGGTGCCTGGTAATAGGGCTTGGGCTCTGGCTTGTAAACCGGTGTGGGTGGTGCCTGGTAATAGGGCTTGGGCTCTGGCTTGTAAACCGGTGTGGGTGGTGCTTGGTAATAAGGCTTCGGCTCCGGCTTATAGTAGGGCTTGGGCTCCGGCTTGTAGTAGGGCTTGGGATCCGGCTTGTAATATGGCTTTGGCTCAGGTTTGTAGTAGGGTTTGGGATCAGGCTTGGGCTCCGGCTTATAGTAGGGCTTGGGTTCCGGCTTGTAGAATGGCTTGGGCTCTGGCTTGTAGATCGGCTTAGGCTCTGGTTTGTAAACTGGAACCTCCGGTGCGGGTTCCCCGTAGTAGTTAGCGGTGGCTAGAGAAGCGAAACCAATTGACACAAAAGCAACTAGAAGTGTTGCCATGAGGAAGCCCCTTCCTAAACCCATTTTCGAAGGTGGTTTGGTGATGCTTTGAGCACCAAGCTCTACCCCTTTATATAGCAAGTTAGGATCGATCTTTACCTTCTATGCGCCTCACAAAGTCATAAAATTACTAAAATATCGATGCAGTATCTTTGTACAGAAATAGGTTAATTGTTAATTGAAATCAACATAAATGAGGAGCACCTTCACATTAATTTAAACCGATTTTAATCTTGTAAGTGTCGGTGAAAGTTGACTTTTAAACCTCACTTAAAATAAAAACTTGATCATAAAATTAACAAAATAATATTTGTGTCGCATAATTGATTAGTATATTCTAAGTTCGTGTAAATTTATAGAAATTATAATTTATGATGCATATTTTATGATAATAAAACACTCATATTTTACAACTTTTTAAAATTTTCACCAAATTAGTTTTAATGTTTTTAATCTAAAGTAGTGATTAAAGTAAAACCATTTCTTCCGATACAATATGACATCCAACGATATGTTGATAAGAAAATAAACGAATAAATAATAGAATGTGAACGAAATTTTAAAATTCCTGAAAATGAACAGTTAGTGTATAAAAATTAACTAAAAAGGTATTCTAGTAAAAAAATATTTTATTTATAACTATATAAAACACTTTTTTGTGTGTGGAAAAACTCATAATTGTTACCATTTTCCTTTTTAAAAAGAATATCAACGCTTCAAATTTTGTATTAATTTAGGTCACGTAGTTAAAAGAGTTCATTTTTTTTGGTACTATTTTTATGTATTGTTTATGGAACGCGATTGTTAGTACCATTTTTGTTATAATATTTATTAGTTTAACCCTTTTATACTATTAGTTCTTATAAAGTGTTTTATGAGTTCAAACATTTGTATTATTAAGTTATTTATTGTATTTTTTGGTGGTTATGTTTTTTAAATATTTTTTTAATAATATTATGTATTTTAACTTTCATAATATTAGTTCAAATTTTATTTTTATTAAATCAAACATTGTGTTTTAGTTCAAATATTATGTTTTATTAATTGCATAAAACATAACTAACAAAAAAAATTGAACAACCAATGATCTAAAATATTAAAACTGACGGTATATACAAATTTTTATGAACGACTCAAAGTTTTAATCTAACAAACTAAAAAATATAAACTTTTCTTATAAAATGTATGAATAGTAAATATAAAATAAAATAAAAACTATCTAAAAATTGTCACTTGTTAAACCAATGACTCGTCGTATTTCTTATAACTTTAATTTGGGAAAAGGAAGGAGTGATCACCAAGGGTGTTCGATGGAGCATTGACAATGGAGATATGACTAGATTCTGGCTAGATGCTTGGTGTTCGAATGTCCTTCTCGCAACAATGACCATATCTATTCCTCCAGGGACTCATTGAATTGTTACGATTCATGATTTCTGAGTTGTCGATCATAGGTGGGACTGGAACAAGATGTTTTACCAATGAAAAAACTTATCAGTCGTTGGTTTCTCTCTCGTCGACAATGAAGACTGGCCTAATTGCATCTTTTGGTCCTATGAATCTAATGACACCAAGATATTGGCTTTTAAGAGTATTCATCCTCAAGGTACTCTTTCAACCACGATGAGTAAGCTCTTTTGCCTCTATTTGTAGTCTTGGTGTTCTGGAGAGGGTACGACATTTCATGTGGATATTACCTCGGGAGCGCCTAATGATGAAAAATGAGAGGGTTAGACGCCGTTTGGCCGTATCCGACCAATGTTCTATCTGTAATGCTAGTAATGTGACGTATATGCATACTCTTCGAGATTGTGCGGTGGTGCAAGCCATGTGGGGAGGTTTGATCAACTAAGATATGGCGGGACATTTCTATACTGTTATTGGTCCAAAGTGGCTATTATATAATCTTTTTGTTACTAGTGTGCATGCTCATGGCTCTACTTGGGCTACATAGTTTGCAATGACGTTGTGGTGGTGTTGGCGGTGGCACAATGGTGCAATATTCCGGGACCGTCTCCCCTGCAACATAATTGTTTTTATTGCTTCCAAGGTGTTCGAACTGGTTCGGCTATTAAGAATAGTAGAGCCTCTATTAATGCTACCATGAATAGGAAGATCATTCATGTTCAGTGGAAAATGGCTCTCGAAGGAACGTTTAAACTCAATACCGATGACGCTGTGTTTGTAGACCGATCTTGTGCCACTATTAGGGGGATTATTCGGAGTTATCAAGGTCAATGATCCGCTAGGTTGTAGTTCAAGTTTGATCTCAATTATGTCACCTTGGCAGAATTATAGGGTGTTGGTGCTAGTCTAAACTTGGCTTGGAATTTGGACATTCACAATTTGGAGGTGGAAATTGATTCGGAATTGGTGGAAAAATTGATTAATTCTCAGATCTCAAGGTCACATCCTCTCTTTAGCTCGGTGACTAGGTGTCAAGGTTTTCTCCGTAGGAACTGGACAATCCGGCTCCATCATGTATTTCGTGAAGCTAATCAGTGCACCGACTTTCTCACCTCTATAACTTCTTCTTTTCCGTGAGGTTTTCATATTTTGAGTGTTCCCCCGAAAAAGGTTTTGCATCCGTTGAACAATGATGTCCAAGGTGTGCGACCCAAAGGCATCTCAAGTGTTAGCCATTTTCTTTAACGAAATAAATACAGGTTATGCGCTATGCATACCCGTCTCCCTTACCTAAAAAAAATACTTGTCCTAAATTTGAGACAAAACCCTAAAAAGAGGTTTTAATATAAAAATACATATATAATCATATATTTAACCCGCACAAATTATTGAATAGGTTAGTGTTTTATTAATTTCCTAAACGATGTGCCTCTTGAGACACATACAAATATGTGTTTGTAGACCCACACAAATTAGACGTGGAAGTAAATCACCCATTTCCAAATTATCATTAAGGTTAGAAATTTTTTTGCAGTAAACCTTTTTTTCCATTGATTATTTGGTGTCTTTGATCTTTGTTTTCTATATATACCTAGAGAAAATAACAGGAGGAGAAAAGAAAATACCATTATTCGAACTGCAATTTGTTTCTCGACCAACAAAAAAGAAATGCAAATTGCTTTTCATGTTCGTTAATTTTTATATTATCTTGGTTGAATAAAACTCTTGATTGGATATAACACTTGATAAATTATTAGTATTTTGATTAAAACTATTAATAAATTCAAAATTCCTTTACACATTTTTATTTTCTTTCTACATACAATGTTTCCTTGGTACCACATATTATTTTTATACAATATAACTGAATAAAGATTAAATCACAATCACCAAAAACAATTAAAAAAACATTTCGCACTTTTCTACGTACCAATTCACATGTTGCAGATCTAAATGCTAGCAGTTAAAATGATTTTTTTTTTAAAAAAATGACAGGTAATTTCCATTACACTTAATAACATGTTTCGGCACCACTGGGTGATTGATTTTATTTTATTTTATTTTAATTTTGATCCGAAATTTCGGATGATATTCCCGTAATTTGAGATATTTTCGAAATTAGTCCAATATTTTTTTAAAAACAATTGGACGTTGTACTTGTGTTTTCACGAAATTTATCAATAGTTTTTTAAAGTTTGAATGGTGTCTTTGGGTTTGCATTTTTTCGAATTTTATTCAATTCCGTTAAAGATATAAACGATCAATTATGTTATGTGATAAAAATATAAAACAAAAACACTGAGACAAATAGCAAAGAGAATGAGATTCGATGTTAATTAACACTTAACGACTGGTTACATATTTAACGAAATTGAGCAAAATCCGAGCTGAACAACTTTGATAGATTTCGTTGGGTAAGATTGATGTGGGTTCATCGCACGTCCAAGCGCGTATGCGTCCAACACATAAGTCTAGTAGGGTTCCATCCTAAAATCAACTGACAATAGGAGAAGTAGCTCACCAATCTTATATATATATTACACTTATTATCCCAATATTATCGACGGAGGATTATAGTCCACCAACCTTATATATTATACTTGTTATCTCAATATTATCGACGAGAAACTATAATCCTCCACACAACTGTTGGAGAAAATTCCGAAAAATTCCAAACCATATGAATGTCATCAACGGAATTTTCCTAAAAAGTAAAAAAGTTTATACATAGCAACGGTATAAGCCTATGAGCAAAGGAAAGCAAACCGGGTATGTTCATTCGAAGATGATAGGGGCAATTTGGGCATTATTTTATTCCCTTTCAAAATCACAATAATCCATTGTACGTTCAATAATTCAGTTTAATCGAAATTCAGTCTCTAATTTCCACAAACAACAAATTTGCATGTTTTTAATTTGTCAGACGTAAGAAGAATTTGCACCGAAATAGCTTAATTATGCCTCGAAATATCACTCTCATTAACCTAACAAAATGACAGATAATTAAGATTAGTTGTAATCACTTAAAGAACACTATCTAACTTGTTGATTGGTGAATAAAACAAGGAGATATTTATATAATTTTCAGTCCCGTAATTTCAGTGAGTTGTTGATATTTTCTATGTTTTTATATCATTATATAGAGTGTTGTTTAAGCCTTTTGTTTATAAAATATTGTTATTTTATCCTTTTTTTTTATTAAGAAAATATTCCAATTTAAGATTTTTTAAAAATCACATTTCTTAAAAATTATCCTAGGTCATTAACTAATTTAATGTTCTCACTTGTAATCATCGACATGGATTGTAAAACCAATAAGAATATTATTGTTTTGGGCGTAATTTTACAGTCTTAAGTTGTATGAAACTAATTTTTTAAAACTAATTAAATTATAGATCAATATAATATTACTATAGTAAAGTAATATACCGAAAAATATATAAATAATTGAAAGGGAAGACGACTTTTGCATGCAGAAAAGTCACGTAGTCAAATTTGACATTTGCTGAATATTGTCACATGCATGCAAATAGAAAAAAAGGAAATTGTAATTTGCGCAAAAGTCAATTACATGTTCGATCGGATCGGGTTCTTTGGTGGCGAACTGTCCAGCTGTCATCTCGTTTGTGGTGTATCCGGTGGGCCCACCAGCCAATCGGCACCGTCACCGTGTCTACCTAAATCTCATCTTAAGGCTTAATTACAACATTAGTGTAAACCGGTTCAGGTTCTCATTAAGGTTGCTTGCCCGATTTCCAGCAAAACACCGCGTTTTGGGGGATTGCAGAAGTTAGACGACGTTGTTTAACCACTTTCAGGGAAAGAAGGAAAATCAGGGCTGTCAATTATGATTAGTAAGTAGCTTTTAAGTGCCTCTCGTAGATTGTGCATTTTGTCTAGCTTTATTATATTTATTTTAGAAAGAGATGATATACTATGCGTTTTAAATTAGCCTTTGTTGATAAAATTGCAAAAAAATATTTTAAAAAAATTGAATTCGTAAATATTCGCTAATTGGTGATTCGAGTTCAGTCTGGTTCATGAAGATTTTTCGGATTCTCGGATACGGATTAAAGTTTTGAGGGAAAAAAATCATATTGGATATATATAACTATATATATACAATGATAACTCGGATCGGATAAATATTCGAATTGGACTCGGATCGAATACCCGATCGTAATAAAAATTGTCGGCTAAACACTAAGACACTAAGTGATAATATATATATGTTTACATTCCTATAAGGCCTCGTTTGGCTCGTATTGCAAATATAACATTTTCACATGAATACCTTTAATTATCACATTTATTTTATTTTTTAAACAAGATAATTAACTTTACTGTAAGTTCGACCTACCCCACATAATGCGAAAACCACTTAATCCTAATGATGTAAAATATAATTTTAGCAATAATATAATATATAATTTATATAATTTTTGCGACAAAATTAGTTTTTTTTAACTATTTCATTTTTTAGCCCCCCTCTAAGGGAAAAAAACAAAAAAGTCGATCCAAATCATACAATGAACCGGCCGGTACGGCCGATCCTCTAGTTTGATTAAACTTATTAGTAAAATATACGTGTATATATATATATATGATACAAGTTTTGTACTATAGATAAATATATCAACCAATTCAAGTAACTGTACTGATACTATATTGAAGTCTTGCATGTAGCTTTTGGGAACACGGCAACACAGCTGTTATAACTATGTATATATATATAGAATATTACTAACACTTTGTAACGTAGTTGTTATTTTATATATGTTACTTTTAATTAAACCAATAGTTGTTAACTAGTAAATCAATTCATTGATTTGGATGACCGTGACACACACATTATATATATATATATATAGTAAGGTACAGGTCATATACAGTTAGTACGTCTAGGGCATTCAATCATTACAAATATAAAGAGATATTCATTCACAAAAATAACGTAAAAGGAGCTTCAAACATATAATATATAGCAAACCCATAAATGTTATCACTTATCGGTTCAGCTAACAAAGCTTAACCTTCATAAATGCATGTTAGATAGGCTTTATCTAGTGTCTTATGCTCAAAGAATTTGGAATTTTGGGTTAGATTCATATTAGCATAATATTCGTGCTTCGCACGGGATGACACAAAATTTATTCATGAATTAAAAAAAAATAGTATGATAATCGTATAGGTAAGCCAAAAACCAAATATTATTTTACGACAAAAAGACATAATGTTGTTACCTAATATACATAGAGTTAGTCTATTGAAATATTTTATTTCTTATATCTTAATATGATATTGACACGTGGCAAAATCCTAAGTGACTTGATGTGATTATGACATGTGACAAAATCCAGTGTGACTTAATATGACGATGACACGTGACTTTATACACTTTTGTTTTAGTATTATGTGTTAAAATCGTGTAACATGAAATAAAAATAATTTAAAGTCAACGGAATTTCTCAATCATTAGAAACAAATGACTCTAATAATTCTAATGTAGAATCGATACTTGTAATCCATATACACCGCATGTTTTATACTTTTTAGTTGTGTAGTTATTTAAATAAATATTAAAAAAATCCATATAAAGATTTAAAATTTGTATTAATATAATAAAATATAAACAGGATTGGACTATATAATTTATCTATATATTATTTTATATAACAAAGTTAAAATCTTATATAGTTATTCAATTTAGTAGAAAATATTAAAATTATTTCTACTATGTAAATTAATACTACTTTATATTTTAATAATCTTAATTAAGTGAAAAAGGTTAAAATCATATTCCATAATAGTAAGATTACATGTGGTAAAATGGTAGCTTTAAAAAGGAAATTATTAAAACCAATAATTCATATATAGTTTTAATTGGTATAAAAATAGCATAAGATCAATCTCTTTTAATAAATGGCAACAACTTTATCATCATCTCTATAAATAAAATAAATAAAATAAGTCAAAGAATGATGTGGCACAACCTAAAGACGACACATGGCAAAATATAATGTGACTTAATGTGGGAATGTCATGTGGCTTAACTGGACATAATTACTTCTGTTTTAGTATTATACAGTAGATTAGCAAGATTATTTGATAATTTTGACAACCTTTTTTAGAAAATAGGAACAAGTGTGTCATTTTCATATTTAAATTGTGTTTCAGAGCTCAGATTTTAAATTTGTATAAATATTAAATTACCTTTATTGATTTAAACAAGTTCAAATAAAATAAATAGTTTTGGAGTTTTAAACCGGGAATAATTGTTAAAGAAGACCCACTTACTACCTTGATTACTAATTAATGAATAAGAAAAATATTGTGAATTTTTTTTAATCTTTTTTTATAAACATGTTATACACAATAATCAAATATAATAACAAGAAGACTTATCTACTACTAGTAAACTAACACAAAAAATATTACACGGAATAACTCATTAAAATTTACATAAATTAACGCACATTAAAAAAAATTATAAGATTAGGTCTTTATAAAATATCTTTTTTTTCTCCTTTTCATTTTAGTTAATTTGTAATTTAGATTGTGATTTTTGTTTATTAGGGGTAAAACTGAACAATTAGACTTCTTATCATATATTTATATTTAACAATTGATTAATAATTACTCTATAAATTTTGATCATATACCAACGAAAAAAATAGGCTCAGTAGGATAAATTAGGATTGATCCGACCATATCTAGATTGATCATAACCCTAGACAATAGGCTTGGTCTTAGATACGGCCCAATAATTATAAAATTCGTATTTTAGATTAAATTGTATTCCTACCGATGAACAACCTTAACTTCAAGGTTGATAGGTTATCCATATCGTATAGGAAGCTCGCTCGTATCGCATGAGCTCGCATTGAGTACATAGAAGCTTGCTAAGCTTAAATTTTTGGTGTTGAAATATGAATAATTCTGATCGGTATCATCGGGGTTGTATTCATATTGATAAAATACGAACAATTTTATTTTAAATCATTATAAAGTTATCATCTACGATACATGAAAGTAGGACCGATTGATAATAACTCTATATAGAATTGAGCGAGTGTGTCTTAATTTGATTCGAGGTAGTTGATTGTCCGCCAAACATGTTTTAGAGATTTACCTCCCGTTTGGTTGTAGCTGCGAAAACAAAAATTTTCATGAAATCCTTCTTTGTGCCTTCATGTAAAACACACTTGTTTTCCCCATTTTATTTTTCTATAGGTATTAAAACTAATTAAATTCTACTACAATTACTTGAAACTATAATGAATGATTCCAAAAAATTTCATGAACAAGGATATACATATGAACTACATTCGTTTACGTTTTCGGAGTTAAAATCAAATGAATCCTTAAAGTACTAACAATTACCCATATCATCCACTAACCGGATCGGATATGCTTATTTTCTAAATCCGAAACTCCATAATCAATGCGTAAATATATAATTTTTATAAATTTAGTTTCTCCCAAGATCATCGGGTTCGTTGAGTGACGAATTTGCAGTATAAACAAAGTATAAAGACAAAGATTAAGACAAGCTACACATTAATGAAACAAATGACTATATTTTATAAATTATTTAAAACAACATTAAAAGAATTACAATACAAACAACCTTCGAATCAACCACATAAATTGAGATTATCTAGAAATACTTTCTCACTATGAATTTAATCCCGATTTCCAACTTCTGATCGAAATCACAAGCTTCAAAAGCTGGCGACAAAGTCTTTATTTCTGGGAATTTATGCTCGATCAATCCAATGAATATTGTTTTTATTCAGTTTCACCTTCCTTGCATGCGACTTTTCCATCTAAGATCTGCAGGGTAAAATAATATAAAATAATTACTAATATGTAATTAAGTTATATACAATCTACGTTACCAGCTACTACTAGATTGGGTGATAAAATAGTGAAAGTGGCATATACAACAGTATTGTCACGTGAGTATAGTTTTTGGAATTGTTAGAGGAGATTGGAATACAAGAATAATGAGATTATAATAACTAAACATCATATGAATATGTTAATTTTAACATTTTATCCGTATTTAAGACATTAGGTTTTAAGACATGAGGAACGGAGGTCACACGTTCGCTTAACTAAACACATAACTACGTAAATATACCATTTCATGCTAAAATACAATAAAATAAATAATATATAATTTATATATTAGGCTCACAACTTACCGTGCTTTTATTGTAAGACTTTTTATCCATTACATTTCAACAAAATATGATAATTAACTAGAGAAATTCAGTAATTACCATATGAGATATGAAGGAACTATGCATGCTTAGTAGTGGTAAGGAGGAGGTGGTGAAGAATAGACGTAGGGGTGCGGAGGAGACGTGTAAACTGACTTGGGATGTGGCTTGTAGACCGGGGTAGGTGGTGCGGTGTAAACGGGCTTGGGGTGTGGCTTGTAGACTGGGGTGGGGGTGCGGTGTACACGGGTTTAGGGTGTGGCTTGTAGACTGGAGTAGGGGGTGCGGTGTAGACGGGCTTGGGGTGTGGCTTGTAGACTGGAGTTGGGGGTGCGGTGTAGACGGGCTTGGGGTGTGGCTTGTACACCGGGGTTGGAGGTGCGGTGTACACAGGCTTGGGGTGTGGCTTGTAGACTGGGGTAGGGGGTGCGGTGTAGACGGGCTTGGGGTGTGGCTTGTAGACGGGAGTGGGTGGTGCGGTGTAAACGGGCTTGGGGTGTGGCTTGTAGACGGGAGTGGGTGGTGCGGTGTAGACGGGCTTGGGGTGTGGCTTGTAGACCGGAGTTGGTGGTGCGGTGTAGACGGGTTTGGGGTGTGGCTTGTAGACCGGAGTTGGGGGTGCAGTGTAGACGGGCTTGGGGTGTGGCTTGTAGACCGGGGTTGGGGGTGCGGTGTAGACGGGCTTAGGGTGTGGCTTGTAGACCGGGGTTGGGGGTGCGGTGTAAACGGGCTTAGGGTGTGGCTTGTAGACCGGGGTTGGGGGTGCGGTGTAAACGGGCTTAGGGTGTGGCTTGTAGACCGGGGTTGGGGGTGCGGTGTACACGGGCTTGGGGTGTGGCTTGTAGACCGGAGTGGGTGGTGCCGTGTAGACGGGTTTAGGGTGTGGCTTGTAGACGGGAGTGGGGGGTGCGGTGTACACGGGCTTAGGGTGTGGCTTGTACACCGGAGTGGGTGGTGCGGTGTAGACGGGTTTAGGGTGTGGCTTGTAGACGGGCTTAGGGTGGTAGACAGGCTTTGGTGGTGGTGGAGAGGAGTAGTGGTAGGGCGGTGGAGGGGAGGAGTAGGTGTATTCAGCGGCGGCTAGAGAAACCAAAGCAACGAGAAGAGTGGCCACAAAGAAGCCTTTACCTAAAGCCATACTGAAAGATGTGTTTTGGGATGATTTTAGCACTAAGCTCTTGCCCCTTTATATAGGATTCACATTTCACATTCACCTTACAATGCTAAGTAATATCACTATAATAATACAAAAATATAAATAACCTTTATTATTAAACAAATAATTGAACTATTAAAAGTCTAAAAGGAAAGGGGCTGGAAAGCAAAACTAAAGTACTGATCATGGAGATTACAGAGAGGTTATATCAACATATTTAACATTGTTTGACTTATAATCACCTCAATAGTTTATTTATATTAGTTCTTCATTTACCTATAATAATATTTTCATTCAAAAAAGAGATAACTTAAAAATTTTCAATATTTCTTCTAATAAAAAAGTTAAAGGAAAGTCTGGAAATACCGTTATCCAACATTATTCAAACTATTAATTTTAACCCAGTTAATTTAAAATTTTAAAAAATAATAACTAATAAGGAAACATAATCTAGCAAAAAAAATTAGATTTTTTTTTCAATTCAGACTCAGATCTAAATCCAAAAAGTTTAATAAAAGATGATTGATTGCCCTCACATAATACATTATGAATGGAAAAAAAAACAAACAAGATGAACAATTTGACAATATAAAATTGCATGTTTTTGGCACGTATGTCCACTCTACAAGATTAATATATTACCTTATCATTTCGAGCTTTAACAAGCAAATTAGTTTATTGAATACACCAAAATATCTAGTTCCTCATTTTACCAAATGTTCATTTGTAAGTGATGTTTATCTTCCTTAAAGTAAAGCTAAACCGATACAATGTCGTTAAAAGCTTAAAATAGTAAAAATTCATCGCGCGCGTTATACGAGCTTTACAAAGCCGTTATACGAGCCTTACAAAGCCGAGCATTGACATGTTCAAGCTCAACTCTTTTATAAAAGAGCCGAGCCTAAATTTTATACAAGCTTAACTTGAACTCGTTTGGAAAGTGAATGTGGTTGAGCCGAGTTTTTGACGAGTCGAGCCTTAGTAACTTGGCTAAAATAATGTTCTTATAGTGTTATTTTAGCCGAACGAGTTGAGCTTTACATGAACAAGCGAGCCCGAGTCAAGCCTATGCATTATACGAGCTTTAAAATGTGTTCATATTCACCTCGTTTAGAAAACGAACGAGCTCAATCCGAACTTTTGACGAGCCGGACATGAGCCGAGTCCGAGTAGTTTGTTCATATTACAACCATTTTCTTTCTTCTTACCTCTTGTTTGGTTGGAACTTTAAAAACGAAAATATAATAAAAATATATCTAATCTATACATACATTCTTCTTCATGAATTTTTTTAAGAATTACTTTTTATACTAAGAACGCTTAATCTAGCGGTTTCAAATGCTTGATTTCGGACAAATAAACAACCTTAACATCGACGTAAGTTTGATTACACGATGGTGGTTTTGAGGATAATGTCTATAAATGTACACACGAATTGATTTGAGGCTAATCGACGTGGTTACACCCACGTTCCCAATTCACCATTACATTAGCTTTTATACTAGCTTGACGGAAACATTCGTTTTTATTCAAATATCATTCTCCACAAGCTCTAGTAAAGCAACCGAAATATTAGAGTACCCAAATTGGAATCCAGATTCAGAAACAAGTCGATAGAGGGATACTTGTAATAACAACGTTATTCGGTAGAAACATGCATGGATTGAATACTCTTTTAACATATCCAACTTCAAACCAAAAATACCCAGTACCATTAATGCTTATTTTTCATCGAGTACGAAAAGCAACGCAATGACATTATCCGTAATCAATCTCTCTGGGGATAAATGTACTTTATGAATGATTTTTAACACAATTTTGTCCAAATTGTGCATAAGCCAATAGGGTGATACTCTTAACATACTTTAGGGTGTGTTTGGTAAGAGATTTTAGAAGATTAATTTAGATGGAGATCAAAAGAAAATATTGTCACTCGTATAGTTCATTTTAATAATTTCATCTACAATATTCATCTCTTACCAAACACCCTTTGCAATATAATCACTTCAATATAATCTAAAATAACTCCAAGTAATTTCTTACTAAACAAACCCTTAACTTCTTTTACCTTGGGCAATAGAGCGATTATTACTTTATTTACAACCGGTACATCTATGGTGTCTTCCCACCACTAATGTCACGTCACCTCCCACGATACGCCAAAACTTATGGGAAAAGAGTATGTACATGCATTCCATCAAACCTGGTTCCTTCGTAGGATACAAGTGAAATATATAGGGCTGATCGGATTTTATCGGGAGTTGGTAACATATCCGGTTGATGATCGATAGTAGCCGAAACAACTGGAACAATCCCCCGCAAAGCAGCCGCATGATCCACCGATTACCTTACTCTAAGTGATCGTTTGGTTGGTGATAACATGATTTATCGACCTGTTGCATTCATGCATTTAGTTAGATTTCCCCTTTCCGCATTTATGTTTTAGCCTTAGTTTGTTCCATTTATGCTTGTTTAGTGTTACTTTGCAAGAATAGATGTCTACACACACTATATGTGGCTTTGTAGGTGATTTGACACATTATGGAGCTAAAACGACGTATTTGAGGATCAAGCCTCGAAGTGGATGCATTGGAGCGAGCATACGTGCGTGGGAAAGAACCAAAAATTGAGCTAAAGGCGCGAAGGAACGAAGAAGACGGGATCCCGGACCGATATGGCCTGATCTCGGCCGAGATTCCATGATCTCGGACCGAGATAGCCAAATCTCGGCCGAGATCCATGGATCTCGGGCCGAGATGGCTCGATCTCGGCCGAGATCCATGGATCTTGGACCGAGATTTCTTGATCTCGGCCGAGATTTCTTGATCTTGGCCGAGATTTCCGAAGTGCCGACGCGCTGAACGTTCTGTTGCCAAATCTCGGTCCCGACCAGGCCTGATCTCGGCCGAAATTTTTGCCCGAGATTTCCTGTTTGGCAATTTTATTTTATTTTTGGATCTGATTTAGCCCAACCATTTTTGGAAGGTTGTTGGGTATAAAAGAGAAGCTCCAAGAAATTTCTAAGAGTCCGAATTAGTCCGAATTTTAGGGTTAGGTTACCCTAGAGGGGGAGCCGTCTCCTTCCTCTTCTCCATTGTTCTTCATTAGTTTAGGTTAAAGTTTCAGACTTTCACATTCAGTTTTGTTGGGAATGCATTATTGACAGATTGTTGATTCGAGATTTGTCAAGATTGAAGGTTTCCGTTTATTAAAGTTAAGTTCTTTTTATTCTCCTTTGTTATTTATTTAACTGTCTTTCCTTGATATGATTGTTATTGGCTAGAACCTCGTGGTTCCAAGGTTGACAGGGATTTGTTTATGGCTTGGATTATGATGGAATAATTTGAATTTATGTTTCGTTTGTTTATCCTTGAAATCCTAATGGTTGGCTTGTTCTTGAATCTAGTTGGAACCTTCTAAACTAGCAACCTAAGTTGGCATTGAGACTTACCCGGTGATATTCCTTCTTAGATACATGAGTGATTGATCATAGGTAATAAAGGTTTATCCTTTATTGGTTGAATGTGCTTAGATTCCTTCCTAAGTAGGGTAATACCTGAGACTTACCCGTTAATGGTTTACCTTTCCCTTAGTTTGTAGTCTGGTTTGTTCATAATTTCCTACCTCTCTACCTTGAGACTTACCCGGTAATAGGTGGTTGGTTTGGAACTAGATGATCTTGAGACTTACCCGGTAATAGATCATCAGCCTAGAACCATTCATCCATGTGGCTTTTCTACCATATATCTTTATGAGTCTTCTTGAATCTATATGTATAAACAATGATCTTGAACCCTTAGAATTTATTTTCTTTCCTTTAACTTGATTATCTTTGTTTTCCCTTTTTGTTTGTTTGTTTTGACTTTCAATCAATAGTGATAGTTGATTGCGAATCCATAAAAATCCTTTCCAAAACCTTTTTGACTTCTTTTCCTTATCTTTTCCAACCCCTTGTCTTTAATTGAGATCTATTCTATTTATAATCAGTGTTGCATATTAATCCTCCCAGTCCCTGAGATCGACCCTGGAATACTTGTCCTACTTCGTACGATCCATGCACTGTGGGTTCGTTGCTATTTAGGAAATTATTACAGGTTATAAATATAAAATTATCCCTTCCTAGTTTTGCTATCATGTGAGTTTCTATCATTATTGATAGGGATTTATAGGGGTGTAAAACGAGCAAACAATTGGAATCGTGGAATGAAAACATAATGAAATATGTCAAGGGGAAGGAAAGAAAATGAAAATAATTATATAAATTTCGTATGTTCAAAGACCTTTAAACAAACATAATATTTTAATAATTCGGAATCATTTTATTATCGAAAATAATTCTTATCATGTACTCCAAACAAGTCCTAGGTGGTTTCTATATTCCATTATTCACATCTCTTGGCTTACCAAAAAAAAACCACATCTCCTCTCATATGTCTTGTTATTATTATTATTTTGATACATGGTAAAGAAAATAGGTGGGTTATCTCCTAGAGACCAACCGACCTACGACATCCAAGTGGATGAGGTAACCAACGTCATCAGGTAGTTCCTGTAGTAACAGTGTGCCCATAAAAATCGAGTTTGTCAACAACTGTATTAATTTTTCTGAAGATGTTAATGACACTGGATCGTGTGAAGCTCGAAATTAGAATTGATATGATATATCAGCTATTATCATATCTGCTTTTTCAAGGAGGGGTCCACGACCGTTACCACATCTATTTGGCTATGGCCGGCTATTTTTGCTCAAGTACAAATTCCTGACGATCAAGTTCAATTCAAAAGTAACCCATCATTTCAAGCTTTCCCCTCGAATCGGGTCAGTGAGTGACAAATTTGTAGTGTAGAAAGATTATGCCAAACTACACATATTGAAACAAATGACTATATTTTATAAATTATTTGAAACAACATTACAAGAATTACAATACAAACAAACATATATCGAATCAACCACATTAACTGAGATTATCTAGAAATATTTTCTCATTATGAACTTAATCCCGATTTCCAATTGCTGATCGAAATCACAAGCTTCACACAGCTGGCGACCACGTCTTTATTTCTGGGAATTTATGCTCGATCAATCCAACGAATTTTTTTTTTAATTCCGTTTCACCTTCCTTGCATGCGACTTTTCTCTCTAGGATCTGCACGGTGAAATAAAATAATTACTAATAGGTAATTAAGTTTAGCTACTCATATAAACCTAGATTGAGTGATAAAATATTGAAAGTGGCATATGCAACAGTTGTGTGAGGGTAGTGTTTGTAATTGTTAAAGGAAATCGAATTACGATAATGGTGAGATTATAATATGTAAATAATATGCGAATATAATAACTAACAAGGGAAATGCAGTAATTACCATATGAGATACGAAGGAACCATGAATGCTTAGTAGTGGTAAGGAGGAGGAGGAGGTGAAGAATAGACGTAGGGGTGTGGAGGAGACGTGTAAACTGGCTTGGGGTGGGGCTTGTAGACTGGGGTGGGGGGTGCAGTGTATACGGGCTTAGGGTGTGGCTTGTAGACTGGAGTAGGTGGTGCAGTGTACACGGGCTTTGGGTGTGGCTTGTAGACTGGGGTGGGTGGTGCGGTGTAAACGGGCTTAGGGTGTGGCTTGTAAACCGGGGTGGGTGGTGCGGTGTAGACAGGCTTGGGGTGTGGCTTGTAGACCGGGGTTGGGGGTGCGGTGTAGACTGGCTTGGGGTGTGGCTTGTAGACTGGAGTGGGTGGTGCGGTGTACACGGGCTTAGGGTGTGGCTTGTAAACTGGGGTGGGTGGTGCGGTGTACACGGGCTTTGGGTGTGGCTTGTAAACTGGGATGGGTGGTGCGGTGTACACGGGCTTCGGGTGTGGCTTGTAAACTGGGGTTGGTGGTGTGGTGTACACGGGCTTGGGGTGTGGCTTGTAGACCGGGGTTGGTGGTGCGGTGTAAACGGGCTTGGGGTGTGGCTTGTAGACTGGGGTTGGGGGTGAGGTGTAGACAGGCTTAGGGTGTGGCTTGTAGACAGGGGTGGGTGGTGCGGTGTAGACGGGCTTGGGGTGGGGCTTGTAAACGGGAGTGGGTGGTGCCGTGTACACGGGCTTGGGGTGTGGCTTGTAGACTGGAGTGGGTGGTGCCGTGTATACGGGCTTGGGGTGTGGCTTGTAGACGGGAGTAGGGGGTGCGGTGTAGATGGGTTTAAGGTGTGGCTTGTACACCGGAGTAGGTGGTGCGGTGTAGACGGGTTTAGGGTGTGGCTTGTAAACTGGGGTGGGTGGTGCAGTGTAGACGGGTTTAGGGTGTGGCTTGTAGACGGGCTTGGGGTGGTAGACGGGCTTTGGTGGGGGCGGAGATGAGTAGTGGTAGGGTGGTGGTGGAGGGGAGGAGTAGGTGTATTCAGCGGCGGCTAGAGAAACCAAAGCAACGAGAAGAGTTGCCACAAAGAAGCCTTTACCTAAAGCCATATTGAAAGATGTGTTTTGGGATGATTTTAGCACTAAGCTCTTATCCCTTTATATAGGATTCACATTCACCTTACAAAGCTAAGTATTATGACTATAATACCAATAACAATATTAATATTATTATATCTATTGAAAGCAAAAGTTATGATCATGGAGAGTACAGAGAGATTATATGAACATATTTAGCATTGTTTGACTTAATTTTTACGTGTTAAAATCTCCTTATTCAATAGTATTTTGATATTATTTTTAAGTTAAATTTGTGAAAATATAACTCAAATTCATATCAGTAAAAATGTCCTTTTAATATGAAATTCTATTTTAAAAATCATTTTTAATTCCACCAAATCTCTTTTTAAAACCAAATTTAATTTAAATTAATATTAAATAAAACCTATGTTAAACTAGTATTTAATAATACCCAAGTCTTTGTTTGTAATTAGTTCTTCATCTATCCATAATAAAATTTTCATTCAAAAAATATGATATATGATAATTTATAAGGTTCAGTTATATCATTTCAACCTAAATCTAAGGTAATCTGAATACATAATATTAAGAGTAGAATAATAAAATTTTAATTCATGGACCATCAGAAACTTAAATGACTAAAAATTGAATTTTGCACAATTTTACATTAGATTTATTGTGTTAAATATAACAAATATTAAACAAAAAAAAGTCTGGAAATACCATCATCCAAACTATTAATTTTCTTCCTGCTAATTAATATTTTTTTAAATAACTAATAAGGAAACATAATCATCAAAAAATAGTCTAACAAACATTTCAGATCCTTTTTTTTTTTTTTAATCAATTCAGACTCAGATCTAAATGCAAATTATTTAATAAAAGATAATTGATTACCCTCACATAGTACATTATTAATAAAAATTAAAAGAGACAAGATGGCAATTTGACAATATAAAATTGCATGTTTTGGCACGTACGTCCATTCTACAACATTAATTGAGTTCCTTATCATTTCGATTTTTAACTAGAAAATAATTTTTTTTCGAATCGCCACAAACAAATAAGCGTAATAATGTTTTTCTATTTTCAAAATATAAAACTGCATGTTATGACAATAATTCACCGATCAATAATTTGATTTCTTTAGTTGAATCTCAGTCTCTAATCTCCTCAAACAACAAAGATTAATAATGCATGTTCTTCGTTGGTTGAATTATGGAGAATCTGATACGTAGTATGTACGTATGCTTCACAGAAAGGTCACTCTCACTTACCCAAAATATTTTAAATTGTTTTAAGATTGTTAATGACTTTTTATGGATATAACGTACAGACATAGATAACTAATATTAGTGTTAAAATATTATCTATCAACAAATAAACAGATTCTAAAAATATTAAATATGAAGTAGCTAGAAAAATTTAGAGGAAGAGAAAATCAGGAAAAAAAAGGTGTATAAATGTTTCAAAATTTAAAATATAAGTTCATAATGACATGAGATAATTACTTATATTTTAAAAACAAACGGTTGATATTACTGAGTAACGTACCGTTGATGTCTTAAAATCATTTCACTTTATTTGAAGTAGGATTTATTAAATTTCAAATTCCGAGAAAACGATATATATATATATATATATATATATATATATATATATATATATATATATATATATATATATATATATATATATATATATATATATATATATATATTGAGATATGAATTAATTTATAATGAATAATTACAGGAAATAAAAGATTTAGGATATGTTTTATTGTATTAAAAAAAAAAAGAATGAATGAAAATGAATGTAAGTGCATATATATGTTATTAATCATTGATGTGTCACAATTAGTTCTGTATATGAACAATTACCTATAAGTAGTCTAGATTCATTTCATTTTTGTTCTCATAATTACAATTAAATGGCCCACTAAACTGTTACGTTGAAATCGTAATAATTTTTTGCCATATGTTCATATAAAAAAAATATCTAAACCTAAAGTTTAAATTAATCTCTAAAAAGATGCAATTAGAAAAAAAAACTCAACTAACATTATATGAACCTATTGTATCAATAAATACAATAAGGAGGTAGATTAGATTTAATATAAGTGATAAAAAAAATTGTGAGGATAACCTACCGCAAGAATTATAGTATTTAAATTTGTAGTTCTTAATATAAGTGATAAAAAAATATGTAAGTGTCCGTTTGGTTGGAGCGTGAAATGAAAACGAAATGAAATTGGTTTAGGGGAAATAATGGAAATGAAAATGATTTTTACTTTCACGTGTAAAAAGACCTTTAAACAAACAAAATTTTTAATTGATTCGAAATCATTCTGTTACCGAGAATAATTCTTAGCGATACCAAACAAGCCTTAGTTTTATTCATATCAGTAATCTTTCGTTTAAAGAAAATATGACGTCACATCTGACGTATGAGTTAGTAACGGCACATGAAGTCGCAATTGCAATTTGCAAGTCAAAGGCATATTCGATCGAGTTGAGAAGATTTAGGTAACATGTCCCCGTGTAGGACCAACAAACATTGACTTTTATTTTTAAGGAAAGTCCTCTGAAGTTACAAATCATTGTAATATTATTACGACCCTAGCTCTGCCGAAAGAATCCTAGGACTCCAAATTAATGAACCGAACCGGTTTACCAAGGTGTTCAGTACTTCAATCTACAAGAGTACAAGGTGTACGCTAAAGGGTGATTCGAAATGTCCGTGAAAAGTTGGAGATGATCATGTCCGATTTCATGTTGAATTTTCGGTTTATAAAATTTATATTAAATATGTTTTTAGATAAAATAATTATTTTGTTGACCGTTAATATCTAATAATCTTATCTTAGAAACTAATTTTTCTAATGATCTCAAACTCCGTGTTTTTATAAACAATGATGTTTTATGTCGGATTACCTCTATAAGACAATCAATTTACCCGCCTTTTGTTATCAAAATAAATAAATAAAATAAAATCTACAAGGTGTACATTGTAAAGTTTGTGGTGACATGCATGTAAACACTATATCTTACATTGGTTATAAAATGTTAGGTATAAAAATAAAATATTGTCAGGTTTACTTCTGCTTCTATGTTGGATCTGCAAAACCTTTCATATTTTTTACCTAATAAAATTTATTAAATTACTTTTATATGCAGATGTTATTTAAGTCGAACAAGTCGAGTTCGATACTTAACTAATACATTCAACTGAACTAACGGTACATCACTTCTTAAACCAAAGCAAACGATCGTGCATCTAAAAACCACGCCGCTTCAAATAAGTTTTGCAACATTCCCTTGTACAAAGTGTGCTATCATACTTCTTAAAACCAACGTGTACTTAAAAACTACACCATGATGAGGAAATAAAATGAAAAAAAGAAAAAAACGATTAACATATTAAAACTGAACTAACGGTACAAATAATGATCCAAAAATTTCAACCTCTCTCACTGACAAATCTCTATATATAAAAAAAGTCATCGACTTCGATCTTAATCTGGACCTTGCATTATTTTTTCCTTAAACTTTTTGGCATTTAGTTTTGCAATTTCTAGGCTACAATGAAATCCTTTAACCACAATATACGTATATATAAATGACGATTATTAATCAATAATGGCTTATCAAAAACTTTAAATTTTAATCAAAATATAAGCATATAAAAGACGAGGAAGAAGGGCCAAGTTATTCCTCAAGTCCGGTGAAGAAATCGCACCAGGGCCGGAAATAAAAACAATAGATTAGGTTAATTGGTGTCATATCGTCAGATTTATTTGATTTATTCATGACCATACTGATAGAATCTAATATATTATATAACTTCGTAAGGAAAAAACCTCTATACAACTCAGTGAGCTCACTTTATTAGAAAATAATTGGTCTAGGGTTCGTATCTTGTGCAGGTTTGTTAATTAAATAGTTTATTGTAAAGTAATGTTAATAGGACGGGCAAAATATACTAATTAACGTCACGAGGCGGATACGCATACTGACTGCGTCAGGGCAAAAATAAAGCGCAATCGGAATCCGCATCCGTCAAAAAAGTTTTCCACACTACTACGTTTGGTTTCGTTTGCATGCGCCCGGAAAAATAAATTTCCCGAAAAAAAAAAAATCATCCACCCCAAGCTAAATCGAGTTGATTTTAGTTGTCATTAGGGTCTGTCCTCAGTCAAAATAATTTAAAGTTTGAAGTTCAATAATGAACAAACTATAAAAAGTTTGTTCAAATTGTTGTAGGCAAAACATTCAAACTTTATTATTTATTATCAATATTTTCACACAAAATGAAATGAAAGATAGAAGGCAGTAAAAAAAAAAAAAAAAAAAACGTGTGTTGTTGCCTTGAGCACATGACTACATGAGACTAACGACATACATGTCTCTTCAACTTAATCAGAAATAAGGGTCAAACAATCAAACTCAAATACAAATCATGTAATATGATAATGTAAGTGCGGTTGTCCACATGAATCCTCTGAGCAAACAAACCACACCCCTCCCAAGTGATCCCAAACAATGACATCGATGCACGCACTTGAACACCGGAGCTGCGGGAACGTCCGCCACAACCCATGCATTTTGGAAAGAAGATCGATACGTCTAGTTGCGTTTACGTATATAAAAAGAAAAGATTAAGTTCAAATGAATTTAAATATGAATCATAAAAATGACGATGGAGTTATTAAGAGCCCGTTTGGTTTAAACTCCGGAAACGAAAACGGAATGGAAACGAATCTAGTTCATACGTATACTCTTGTTCATGAAGTTTTTGGGGACCATTCCTTGTGATTTGAACTAATTGTAGTAGAATTTGACTAGTTTTAATACTCTATAGGATAACAGAATAAAGAGAAGCAAGTGCATTTTGCATGAAACCACTCGAAATGATTTCATAAACAAGGTACACATGTGAACTAGATTCGTTTTTATTTCATTTCAGTTTCTGAAATTACAACCAAACGATGTAAAGAGTCTAAGAGGTACTAAAATTCTAATCATTGAACAGCCGGCTAAAAACATACGCAAAAGTGTAAAAAAAACAACTTAATTAAAAAGGCGATACATTTTTTTTTATTCATATATATTTTGATGAACATTATTACGAATCTACGACTTTTGCTCATCGAACCCTATATGTTTTCCGGTGCTTATATGCATTCACACATAGTTACATGCAATTCCTTAATTTCTGTACTTTTGCATGTTCTTGGACCTTTCTAATAATCTTTATTAATTTCTCTACTTTTTATTTATCTTCATTCTGAAAAAAGAGAGATCGAGATTCCCCGCTTTTACTTTGAAAAAAGTATTTTAACTAGTATATAATGAAATGAAAAAATACACTAAGATTAGTAGAAAAAGAATAAAGTACGAGGATTCTTTATCATGAAATGTAAATAAATAAACATATTACGTCATTAAATATTATATATTAAAATATAATAAATATGACAATGTAAACTCATAAAACTATTTTTATTTTATATTTTAATAATGGTAAATCTTGATCATTGATATAACTTGGTATATTTTCATGTGAGAAGTAATTTCTAACCTATTTTTGAGAGTAGTATAGGTTTAGAAAAATAAATTAAAATATCTAAAACAAGCAACTCAAATTAAAGCTAATTAAATGCCGAATTATGGGAGTACAAGACAATCTTCGAATCAGAGTATACGCTTACCTCTCCGCCGATGTGAGTTTATGTCTATTGACGGTTCAACACTAAGAATTCCCATCAGATATGAACGTACGGTAGCTTTATTTCTGCGATGCCTGTGGTATTTTAAGCCACTCTATTGTCTCTTGCTCGGCGCCACAATTTCCGTTGCGAGCTTTTTGGTTAAATCTCCATTTATCGCTATCGGAACGCCGATGACCATCGCGAACCGCCGAACATTGGGCTTCTTACCATGCTCTTATTCTTGGCATCGTCAGGGCTCTGTATCTTCCCAGATCGTATATTGGGTTAGTAACGAATGAGTTATGAATTTATTCGTTTACCGTATTGCGGGTTGCTCTAATATGACATTAAGCTTATCAAAATGGATAAATGGAAATTCAATTATGCTCGTTATATTATTTTGGTGAACTTTGGCTATTTATTTGCTGAAATCTGATGACAGGTTGGTTCGAAAACTGCCTGCGGACAAAACGTTATTCTGGTAAAATTTAACTAATTAACTAAAGGTTAGTTAATTAAATTAAGATTACTAGAAACGTTATAAGGCGAATTGAATTCAATGGAATGAATTTAATTTATTTTGAAGCGAGAAGTTTAATATAAGGAATATGATATTCCGGACAAGTGTTGTTGAAAGCTTGGGTCTAACTATAGCTTAGTTTCTTTGTGAGCGTATCCAGGTAAGTCTTCGGACTTACATAGCTTCGATCTGCATACACCGTGCCTAAAAGATTTATATCTTGTTGTGTTATTGTGAATGTTGATTGGCATTATGATGTGTTATGTTTGAAGCATGCTTGATGTGTTTTATGACGAGTATGATAATATGAGGTGTAAAGTATGATTATTGTTATTGTGATTATATCATGTCATGGTTATGAGAAATGATTAAATTGATATGTGTTAGCCTATTGAGGCGTTGTAATGTATGATATGATAAGCCTATTGAGGCATGTGATATGATGATGACATGTGAAGGTCAAGAGCATGTACAATGGGTAATTGACGCTGAGCTTAACCATTAACCAAGTCGCTAGCATCAACAGTGATGTTGGGCCGGTACGTCGCCCAGGTCGCTAGCGTAAGTCAAGGCGCTGAGCTTAACCATTAGCTAGGTCGCTAGCAATTACAGTGATGTCGGAGCTTGACCAAGCCCGGATCACTTGCGCTTGTATAAGAATGACACCGAGTCTGATGGTTTTCCAGGCTTGGGTCGCACACGAAATTAAAATGGTAAATGATTGCATTAACATGAACCGAAAAATGTTGCATGTGGTTAGTGCTTGAGTTTACAACCCACCATGAGTAATCCTGGCCCGAAGCTTAATCAGCCTGGCTCCGACATAAGAGCAAAATGTCTAAATTAACCTAATTTGTGCAATGGTGATTCTCACACCAAAGCCAGAACTGTATAAGCAATGATTCCGGATTTGGTCCGGGGTCGCTACTTGTAAATTTCATTTTGCATTCACGTGCATCATTTATAAAAGCATGATATTATCTCATGAGAACGTTATATGGTATCTGAATACATGTGTTGTGGTGTGATGTGTTGATGTGATCTCTCGTGGATAGATTAGGATCGGTAGCTAACGGTTTTAAACCGATTCTTTTTAAGTAATGCCGATAATAGGAACGATGCAAGGACGTCAGTTGCAAGAAGTGGATAGTCGGGGCTGTGTTAACGCAAGGGTTGGTTAAACTTCTTTTGAAACTAATCGCTTGCAAGCGAGTCTTTGTTGCCTGTGTGAAACTATGTAAATGCATGGTTTTCAGGTTGATGTTTTTAGGTCAACTGTTCAACTATTCTGTTTTGAAGTGTCGTTTTGGGATAATACTAACTACATGCATGGTAGTTTTATGTAAATGTTTTCTATATGACATGTTGGATGTTTTCTTTATTTTAGAGCACTTCTTGTTGCAAGGTCCTATTTGTGAATTAAGTTGTTGTCAGGCTAACTGATGGGACCCACTATGTGGTCCTTAGCCTAGTGACGTCTTGGGTTACTTAAAACTCGGGTCGTTACACATGCTTGGTGTATGGGTAATGGTCAAATAATCTGGATTACTGATAAGTGGATCTTATCTCATGGTCGTAGCCTAGAAGCACCTCTTTGCTCCTGGGGGTCTCTGCTGATATTATGGTTAGTGAACTAATTGATGATGATTTACAGGCATGGGATGTTCCTCGTCGGAATGCTCTGTTTGAACATGATTCGATGTTGGCAATTCTTTTTGTTCCTATCAAAACACGTTATCCTATTGTCCATGATCGTCGAATTTGGAATTTTACTCCTATTGGGAGAGTTTACGTGCAAAACAACATATTGGCTTAACTTGCGTGTCTTTTGGCCTACTATTATGCTACCGAGCCTTGACCTCTCCTTTAGAGCCAACGGTTACCTCCCAAAATTCTAAATTTTGGTTGGTTTTATGTGTTCTTCATTCCTCTTAGGTAATAAGACTCTGTATCAGAAACGGGTTACTGATTCGCCCTTATGTTCACGTAGTGGACCTGGTGATGAAACGTTTTGGCACGCCCTTGTATTATGCCCAGAGTCGCAATTTGCATGGGATGAGTGGTCCAATCAGCATATTCTTCCAACCTTAACTACAAACCTTCCCTTAGAGGCACTTTCTAGTGTTTCTTCTATTGCCGGGCCATCTAGAATTTCGGAGTTTCTAACAAATTGTTGGATTGATTGGACTTAATGCAATTTTACTTTATTTTCAGATGATCTATGCAGTCCTTTGTCACCCAAGGAACAACTCAGGCTCTTGGTGATAACATGATTTATCGACCTGTTACACTCATGCATTTAGTTAGATTTCCCCTTTCCGCATTCCTGTTTTGGCCTTAGTTTGTGCCATTTATGCTTGTTTAGTTCTACTTTGCAAGAATAGATGTCTACACACGCTATTTGTGGCTTTGTAGGTGATTTGGCACATTTTGGAGCTAAAACGATGTATTTGAGGATCAAGCCTCGAAGTGGACGCATTGGAGCAAGCATACGTGCACGGGAAAGGGCTAGGAATCGAGCTAAAGACACGAAGGAACGAAGGGATGACATCTCGGCCTTGATCTCAGTCTGACCAGACCGAGATGGCCTGATCTCGGCCGAGATCCATTGATCTCGGGCCAAGATGGCCTAATCTCGGCCGAGATCCATTGATCTCGGGACGAGATCCATAATTTCGGTCGATCTGGAAAGTTTCTGTTGTGAAATCTCGGTCCCGATCTCGGCCGAGATTTTTGACCTAGATTTTTTGCCCGAGATTTTCTGTTCGGCGATTTTATCTTATTTTTGGATCGGTTTTGGCCCAGCCCATCCTTTGTAAGATTGTTGCCTATAAAAGGGAAGCTCTAGGTTATTTCTAAGGGTCCGAATTAATCCGTTTCTTTAAGGGTTAGGTTACCCCATAGGGGGGAGCCGCCTCCCTTCCTTTTCCTTCTTCTCCACCATTGTTCTTCTCTAGTTTAGCTTCAAGATTCATAATTTTACATTCAGTTTTGTTTGGAAGACCTTGTTGGATTCAAGATTGAAGGTTTCCATTTATTCAAGGTTGACAGGGATTTGTTTATGCCTTTGACTATGATGGAATGTTGTGCTTTATGTTTTGGCTTTGACTTGCTTGAAATCCTATTGGTTGGCTTGTTCTTGAATCTAGTTAGAATCCTTCTAGCTAGTAACCTAAGTTGGAATTGAGACTTACCCGGTGATATTCCTTCATAGATACATGAGAGACTAATCATAGGTAATAAAGGTTTATCCTTTATTGGTTGAATGTGCTTAGATTCCTTGCTAAGTAGGGTAATACATGAGACTTACCCGGTAATGGTTTACCTTTCCCTTAGTTTGTAGTCTGGTTTGTTTAGAATTTTCTATCTCTCTACCTTGAGACTTACCCGGTAATAGGTAGTTGGTTTGGAACTAGATAGTCTTGAGACTTACCCGGTAATAGATTGTCAGCCTAGAAACGTTGATCCTTGTAGCTTTTCTACCATATATCTTTATGAGTCTTCCTGAATCTATATGTATAAACAATGATCTTGAACCCTTGAAATCCATTTTCTTCCCTTTAACTTGATTATCTTTGTTTTCCCTTTTTATTTGTTTGTTTTGACTTTCAATCAATAGTGACAATTGATTGCGAGTTCTTTAAAACCTTTTCAAAACCTTTTTGACTTCTTTCCCTTATCTTTTCCAACCTCCTGTCTTTAATTGAGATCTATTTTATATTTAATCATTGTTGCATATTAATCCCCTCAGTCCCTGAGATCGACCCTGGAATACTTACCATTACTGTGATTGACCCATACACTGTGGGTTCGTTGCTATTTAGGGAATTATTACAGATTATAAATTTAAAACTATCCCTTCCTTGTTTTACTAACTTATAGGTCTTTAGGTCCTCATGTGGATGAGTCCCCCATCTGATTCGTTAAACGTTGGGTTCTCAGTAAGAAGATCGCTGTCTGCTGGGATCTAGTCCATGAAAGAAAGACCTTTTATGCTATAGAGAAATATGATCGTATGGATCCTTCCTTGAAAGAATCGCAAACAAAGATCATTATTGATAAAGGTTTATGGGGGTGTAAAAACAGCGAACACTTGGTATGGGATTTCACTATTTTAGCAACCTCCAATCATCTTTCCTGGGCAGGTGCATCTCCATCGCCAAGTTCATGGTCTTGTCCACCCACGGGAGTGCTGAAGCTAACCCAGATGTTGGAGTTGTAGTTGGGTGCCGTTGCTACGGTGTGGTTCCTCGTGACTCAGTTGGTTCATTGTTCATGGTTGCCACAACGATGCGGGAAGATGGAGGTGGTGTTCTTCTGGTTGAGGCTTCAGCTCTCCTGTTTGGCATTTTGTCTCTTCCTACTAGCATTGACATTCATAGTCTTCACGTCGAATTGGACTCTACGGCCCTCATTTCACAACTGCAAACCTACTCCAGGGGCAATTCCTATGCCAATATTTTATGTGCCGATATTTTGGCATCTATACCAACTTCAATTGCTTCTTCTTTCATCATGTTAAACGTAGCACTAAAGTTCAGTTGGTGCCCCTCTGTTTTTGTACAATTCCGGATTTTCCCCTCTATTGAAAATATCGTCAAAGATCATGTTTTCAGTTGAAAAATAAAGAAAAAAAGAGAACGATTTTGCCGATCTCTCCTCTCTCCTCTCTCTCAAACAACAGTATATATCTCTCCTATCCTCTCAAACAAAAGTGAAGAAATCTAGTAAGCTTAAGCAACAAATATTCGAGGTCAGAGAGTTTGAACATTTGTTGCATTGTTTTCTTTCTCTCAATTCTCCTCATCATCGTAGGGTCATTGTTCTAGTATTTACTGAGATTTGTGATGCTCTGTTTTTCGATAGATTAGGGTTGTAGACATTGAAAAAGATTTGTAATGTTGATTCAGTGATTTGTAATGTTGTGTTTCTTCTTTAATTAATGTCACTATTTTATTTTTGTTTTTAAATTCAATTTAAGGACTATGACTTTGTGATTCTTTGTTGTTGTCTCCTATTTGAAATTTCAATTTCGTCTTGTTAGTTTCGTCTGCTAGTTACTTGCAAATCGGATTCTAAAATTCACCAAAAAAACTTGAACAACTATGGAAGAGAGAGGAAATATATGGAAGTCAATTATGGATCTTAATGAGATTCCACTCGTGCTCCTTCAAGTGAAATATCAAACACAAGCCATGTGGAGAAGAGAATATCGTATTGCAATGTTGACGATGGATAAGAGAATCGTCTTCGTTAGCGACCTTCGATAGCGGAGATGGGAGAGAGCTTAAAAGGAGAAGTGAATCTTGGAACCTTCAAAGAGAAGTATATTGTCGATTATAAGAGGAGAAGAGAGGGGAGAGGATGTCACGTTAACAGTTAGCACTCAGTAGATCGTTCATTTTTAGTTTTCTCTTTGTTTTTAATTTTTCAACAAAAAGTGTGATCTTTGACGGGAATTTTAACGGATGGGCAAAATTCAGAATGGTAAAATAATTAATGGTAACCAACCGAACATTGAAAAAGTCATGGACTAAATCCGAAATTTGTCATACCACAGGGATATCAACCGGAACTTTCCTAAAAATAAATAAATAGTGAATTCAAAAATCTCCTTTTAAGTTACTTCTTTGTTTTCTAGATATCAAATAACAAGACTAATCATATTGCGTATGTGTAATTTCTAGGTATCTTTTTATTGGAGTATAAGGACATGTTTGGTATCCATATCTAGATATCAGATATAAGTATCGACATAAAAAAAAACTCATACCTTTGTTTGGTATAAGAGTATATAAATATCAAATTGATATCTTGATATACTTCTAATCCACAGTTTCTCATGTTTTGATATACTCCAAAAAATAGTATTATCAAATATGCTTCCCCTCTCCTATTTTTTCTCTCCTAAGATATCAGATATCAATCTCATACCCATATCTTAATATCTTCGGGGATTATTAGACGTACCGGCGAAAATTACTATTTGTCACCGTAACCACGCACTTTGCGTGCGTAGTTGATTGGTTTCCAACTATGCATATGGGGTGCGTGATTGGAGTCCGAGAAAAAAAAATAAAAAAAATAAAAAGATAAAAAAAATAAATAAAAATAAAAATTTGTAATATTAACTACTACTAAGCACCTCAATTGCGCAGTTGAGTGAGTTCTCAACTACGCACGTGAAGTGCGTAGTTACGGTGTCAAATAACAATTTTCACCGGTACGTTTAGAAACCACGATATCTTATATTCATATATTGATACTTATATCTTAATACTCATATCTTAATATTTAGATATGAATACCAAACAGCGATAAGGATCATAAAGATCGTAGGTCTTGATTCATTCAATTGACAGAACTTCGAATTATGATTACAAAATTACGCCACCATAATCGTAAAACGTAAATTCGTGGAAATTGTGGAATGATATCACTAATGTTTTTATATGTATACAGAAATTAAATCAGTAGCGTACCATTTTCATAAAATAAATTTTAAAAAAAACATTCCACATCCTTTTATAATTGGCTTTATAATATCCATGCAGATTAATCAGCAAAAAATGAATGGAATATGATTAAGGCTAAAAATTTTCGGGTTAGCTCGGTTTGGATACTCGATCGGATCTGGGTTGGATTTTAGTCATTTTTTAATGAAGTTTTATTTTGAAGTCAAATTTATCGGCTTATTTTATTTGGGTTGATTATAATATTTTTAGAGTATCGGTAAAATTTCCATTGATGCATGAAAGTGAGTAATTTTTTTACGGCATGTGAAGTTATGTCAAAACCCTATGCTCCGGATCTATAGATTTGAACCCCTCCAATTTCGAAACCGGATCTCAAAACCTAGATATATATATATATATATCTACATGGCCAATTAGGGTTCGTACTAAAAATATAATAGCATTATCTATATGATTTTAATTAGAGTTTTTTTGGGCATTTAAATATATATGTTTTAAACCATAATTATTTCTAGTGAAATAATAGATTATTTGAACAAAAAACTCCTAATTAATCAACTAAAAACTAGTATTTTTGTCATTAAATATTAAATACCTTTTATTTATTTATGTTTAGTGTATAATACTTTAAAAATTATTTCTATAAACATTTTATTCTAAAATTTGATTTTTCTATAGTATAACAATTAACAAGCTTAGTTTTTGTTAGTTTATGACGAAATGCTTTTTAGATATTTTGAAGAAAATAAGACACTATATTATAACAGTAATAAATATATTTAATGGCTAAAAATCCTTATTATGATAGGTGTATTTTCTAAAATAATTTAATCTACTAATGAACAACTTATTATATGAATAATTAAAACTAATAAATTAATTTAAAAAGTACATTTTAGTCATGTAACATAAATTTGTAGTGGTTATTATATTGGTGATTGAATTTAGGCGATTGTTTTAAGAAAACTAATTTTATTATATGTACATATATAATAAGTTAAAATATGAAGATATATAGTGAAGAAATAACAAATATTTAGTAAATTTAAATAAATATTAATTTAATTGCCTAAAATTACATGCTATTGTAAAATAGGATTTTATGTTTAAAATAAAAGTTTTTTTGGCGGGAAATAAAAGATTTATTTGAAACAGAGGAATTATTATATGTAACGGATAATTTTTTTTGGTTAAAATGTAACGGATAATTAATGAGTTATTTTTTCCATGTAAATGAGCAAGTGAAAAGATTAACTAATTTTGTAATTACGTTGTTCTTGCATGGTGTATTATTATTATTTTTTATTATTATTTTGATCAATAAGATAGAAGCTCGACAACACCAAACATATTTGGTATATCGAGAGGTCGAAAGTCGGCAAACGGACAAACCGACATGCAACAACGAACCAAAGAGGAAAACCACAAAAATACCACAACAAAATGACCGACAAGGTCAACAAAAACCAAAAATGTCAATACAAACAAACCACATCAGAAGGCAATAAACCCTTGATACCGGCAAAAACATGGAGAGGCACGGGATAGCTAAACTAGCGCGGTGACTCGCCGCCGGAAAGTAGGATAGTATAAACCCTTTTCAAATGGATGACATACCTCTTGTGGAAATGTGAATCCCACGACGTTCCCCCACCTAGATGGAGGATCTTCGGAGACCTTGAACACCACCACGATCAAACACAATCAACAGGGACACGTGACTACGGCATCTTCAGGAACAATCGTTTGGACCACACTCAAGAAACGCCTCCTGTTGAAAAGTCATCTCAACAAATCAAGGTTAAAGACCACGTTTTTCGAATTTCCAAAACATTTTTTTTTCCTTCAACATAGTCAACAACAACCTAATTTTTCCCTTTGTTTTCATGTTTCTTTTATCTTCCGGTTGTTTAGACAAGAAAGGTGGTTACTTGTAAATTTGATAACAAACAAAGTATCGAGTTTTCTATTCACTGCATTGTTATCGTGATCTTAGATTATTTAAAATTATGGTTTGTTCAAATACAATGGTTCCTAACAATCTAGATTGTTATTCTTGAGAAGATCAGTCCCGAGTTCTTGATTGTTGTTCTCTAAATTACTATTATGTTGCTTGATTCTCCTAGTTTGTTATTGACCATCGTAAGTCTTGTGATTTATCATCGCCATAACATCTCCGTTTTTGAAAACATACAAGACATTTGGAATAATATAACAAAAAAAAATCGATTAAGATATTGATTATCTAGTAGATATAATTCTAGATTATCTTTGTCCACGTGCATGTGGACAAAGTTTGTTATGTTATATAATATTATATAATAAATTACTATACATGAACATAGAAATAAAATTAAGATTTTTATTATGTATAAAAATATATTTTAAGAGAAAAAATTAAAAAAAAAAACTGAAAAGTATTTTGTTTTGATCAAAATATATAAAAGAATAAAATAAATTACGTACAGACACCTTCTTTACTTTGAATATTAAATTTTAGGTAAACCTAATAAATAAAAGACAATATATATATTAAATAAAATGAAAGAATGAAGTGAAAAAAAAGACAAGCGAAACATCCGACCAATTTGTATCCTATCAAATTATAAGAGAATAAACTAACCCATCGTCATCGTGAATGGTAAGTTATAAGCCTTTCACACCAAATAGTTTCCACTCTACACAAAACTCATGTGCATTACATTACAAATCACAAGTGGGCGAAAGGAGGTGTACCTAGACCAATGCATGGGAAGGTACGTGCTTCGTGCATGTGCATGTGCATGTGAAGGCGGTGAACGCGGAAGCCCATCCATCAATCAAAGCCCCCATGCGTACGTTAATATTTCCTACCAATCTCTTACTATTATATAATTTGGCGGGAAACATGGATTTCGTGTCTCCCCCTTTATTTTGACCATAACTTAAGCTCGCTTATCTGGGTTGGATTCGGATACTCTAAGTTAAACTTGTATTGGTGGACTGGATATCCGCTTTTTATAAAGAAATTTTATATTAATTATTATTAATATAAATTTATTTTAAAATATAATATATTCAGATTTACTATAATTAGTTTACCTAATTAATATTAATATAATTTTTTATTTAATTTATGACTAGCGATATAGAGTCAAAACTAAGCAAAATGCAAATATACAATCTTTTTCGGTTTAATGGCGAAATTTGTACTGTTGTTATACTTTATATATACAAAGTTAAACAATGTTGCAATTCATGGCAAATTGGGTAATCAACCCAACTTTTAAAGTTGAGTGGATTCATGCGTATCTTTACATCCGAAACAAATTGGGATCCAGATAGGGTCGTTATAAGCTCGATTCAGCTGGACTTTGTGCTTGTTTATTTTTAAACGAGTCGATTTGCAAAATTTCTAAACTCTTCTAAATTTTAAGTTTGGCTTGAATAACAAGCTTAAAGATGACTAGAAGATTTAATTATCAATATCGTTGTTATATTAATCGAGTTATTCGGCTTGAGCTTGGCTCACAAAAAAAATACGGTTTGAACTCGTTTATTTAACTAAACAAGCCAAAAATAAGCACATAAACCCGCTCGGTTTAAATTTAGGTTTGTCTCGATTATAAACGAGTTGAACATGAACACTAAAACCCGCTCGTTTAATCTCAAACAAAAACTTTAGACCAGGATCAGAATTTAGGTTTGGTTTGGGGATGGTTTTCAATAGAGCCTTCAGATCATAGGCATCTTGTATATAAACTTCATATATTTTGAGCATGCTATCAATATGGGCTTTAATGTTAGACTTATAACTCCAACTTGATCCTAAAGTTGTGCTCACCAATCCATGATATTGTGCCCATGAGGCAGCTGGAGTATTGGACTGAGGCCCATAACTCTCTTTCTGCCCAATTAGCTACATTATTCTTACAAGTTTACAAACATTGTGGATTTTGTTTAGTGAATATCATCCCTCCCATCATAGTTTTTCTTTTTCTTACAATTGTTTATATCATATAATTTCTTTTTCTTTTTCAAATACACTTTGAAACATAAATCTTGAGCCCAACGAAGCAGTTTTGAAGTGGTTCTGAGTTGTATATAAGCACTTTCAAACATAAATCTTGGGTTTAACTGTTGGACATATAACTCCAACTCGGCCCTAAAGGCATGTTCACCAGTCCTTAAACATAAGGGGCCATGAGGTAGTTTTGGATTATTGGGCCTAGGCCCAGAACTCTATTTCGGCCCAATTTAGCAACATTGTTTCTTACAAGTTTATAACCTTTGACGATTTTGTTTAGTGAATATCAACCATTCCCTATCAACACTCTTCATATTTTACACCATCAGTAATTTCCCCACTACATTAGGTTAAGCTATTTTAAAAACATTAGCTCATCGTCAAAAAAATCATATAATAATAAATAGTTTATATTTTAAATGATATCGAATTAATAAAAAATCATATTTCTTAGCGATTATAATTAAAACATAAAGATCTTATAACACATTAACTAACATAACCATTTTCATCTATTTTTCTTTAACTATTTACATTATATTTAATTTCACCATTTTAACTATTTTATGCAGAGAACATTAGTCTATGTACAACTTAGCATTGTAGCTATGTAGCCTATGTGTAGCTCAAAAACAAAACGAGTCAAACCCTTGACTATATCATGAAGTGAGTACTCACTGGACAATTTTGTAGTATGTGATTTTCGAGCAACTAATTACATTTCAAAATGATAAAGAAAGCAAACCAATTGTTATCAATCTCCAAACCATGCACACCCAAATTACATCTCTCCGTAAATGCCAAAACTGAACAATTAATCAATACAATCATCACAAAATCAGCCTTTTTTTCTTTCGCTAATCATGTACTTTTATCTTAGACATTCCATACATGCAAGAATCAAGATAGAACTCCAAGTATTAAATCATTGATTATCATCATCACCCAACCCACCTTGTTGTTGCGGATACAAGATGCTGTTAAGCAGATCATAAGAATCGGGAGAAGGCGGCTGATCATTCGATATAAAGGCATTTGGCGTCAATGACGAAGAAGCGCCGCTTTGCAACATGTAGTTATAATTACTGTAATAATCTTGATTTTGCGGATGATGTGAGCTCCTAAATGGGCTTGGATCCGGAACCGGCATTGTAAACATGGGCAAACCGGGTCCAGCCGCCAAATTTTCCTGTAAACCCGCTTGTCCGTACCCGCCCATTTGACTGAGGTTGTTACTGGTGCCGGCGATCATCGTGTTTGAGTTGTTATCGTCTAACACCACTGTGGGACCCGCCGGCGGTGGTCCAGTTAGCCGTTGAACTAGTTCTCTAAAATCGGTAGGGTTAGTGTGGTGTACTTCCGGAGGGACCTCGATAATGATTACCGGCCCGTTCGGGTTGGGCGGCGGCGGCGGGCCTGGTGGCGGGATTGGCGGTTTCCTGATTTTATGAGAGTCTTTATTAACCTTTAGGGGTGGTTGTCGATCTCTCCGTGGTGGCTGTCGATCGCCGTCGTTTGGCTGATCCATATTTTGAAGAAATGATTGATTTGATAGCGGTGGCGGTGGAGAGGAATTTGGAGAATAAGGTGTTTGGTTGAGAAATTAGGAAGGAGGGAAATTATGTAAGAAAATGAAAAAAAAAATCATCTTAAAATAAGAACAACTACTCGGGGATTTGACTTGAATTATAAAAAGTCGAAGTCAACGTGGCATAGTATATTATAATATAATGTACAGGTGGACAACTCATAAAAGGTGGGATGAATGTTTTTACTAGGGTTTTGATGTTCCTATTGCCCTTCCACGGTTCCACCGGCCCTCCCAAATTAAATAAATAAATAAAAGTTTCATTTATATTAATCAGTGTAATTTATTGTGAGGTAAAATGTAATATAATCCCCTTAGATTAAGTATAATAATTTTAGTTTTCAACATTCGGTTAAGAGAATTTATATATTTCTAGACGATGGTTGGTGGGATTATCATTAATTTTTATTTTTATATCTTATTCCAATACATATTAATGCATAGTAAATTAGTAAAAATGATACTTTTATCATATATATAATTATAATTATTGATGCGATGGAAATGAATTATCTCATATTGCTTCTTCTTTTTTGACAGAATCTCACATTGCTAAAACGTGGTATACGAGTTTATCGTATAAATTTTATGAGTTATTGTAAAATTTGAACCTGTAAATTTATGTATGTGAACTTGATTACTAGAACGTGCATTTTTCAGAAGTATTTTTAATTTAGGGTATTAATTTGAATATATTTACATGCAATTCTAGTATCATATATACATTAGATTATAAAACTTAAATCTTCGTAAATTTTTTAATTTGTACACTCGAAACAAGAATAATATTGAAGGATTTATTATATGAATGGGGGACTTTGACATATTGAAATTTAAATGAAATTTAATTTCATGCTTATTTATAGTTGTAGGTAAATAATGAACTTACCGGGTCTTCTAATGATGTTTGAATGTTTAGCTATATGTATAAACTCTGCGGGGACGTATATTGAAGAAGTCCTGCTTACGTATGATCTTGTGGTAGTTGTTCCTAATTTAATGCATCGATACGTATCATCGTTACCTTGATGATGTCATATATATGATACATAACATTAATCTAATCATAAATAAATTACCAATAAATCAAATTACACAACATGATATATTTTCACACGGGATTTTAATGTTATATTGTTCTTATGATTGAATCATAATATATTAAGGTTTCACGACATGAATAAATGTAGTGATCAACATACGAAGACAAAATATTAAAACAAAAGAGACCTTGCCAACTACTATATATTATCCTTTCAAAAAAAAAAAAAAACTAGTAATTATGACTAGTAAGTAGTAAGTATGAATATTGTATCTTAGGGATTTATTACAAATTGATAATAACTTATTATATTTGAAAGGTAAAAAAATAATGTATGTCTTCAAATATGATTTTTTTTTCTTTTTGTTTTTGCTACAATATATTACTTTTATTTAATTACATATATATAGGTATTTCATGATATCATAATAATTTACATTTTTGTTTCCAATTATCCAACGTAGCTTCTACCAATTATTCTGTTATTTTTTAAATTGTTGGGGTATTGGAATTTGGAAGTGTAGAAGGGAACTGGATATGCTTACCATTTTCGAATCATTAGATGTATAATTGGATTTCATAAAATAAAATGTATAATTGGATAAAAAAAAAATATTATAAGTAATTTTATCGGATATTAGTGAGGGGTTCCAAACAATTGATATATTTTTTCTCAGTAAATTTTTAATAGTACATGTATTTCGGAATGGGTACGTTTTTTCAATGTGATTTTAGGGGTATTTTACGTATAGTTTATTCTTTTTGTAAAATAACTCAAAAACACTGAATAATAGACATTTAAAAAAAAAGTAGATAAAGTATGATCATCAAATTATTCACAGAATCACAGATGACCAAGATTGTGTAAGACTGAAATTTAATATAAATAACCCAAATCAGATAGACCAATCAATTTATTCATAAATATGATGATGAATTTTATGATAAATGACCAAGATTGTGTCAAAGTATTAAGTAAGAGGCACGTACCTCCTGAAGACCATGTCACCGGCTAGTTTGGCAGATGGATATGGCTTCGTCTCTCTACTGGTCGTGTCGCTATGGCTCGGTCACTGCCTAGTCTTCTCAAGGGTCTTTTCGGTAGAAAGCGAAATACTAAATTATTCTTATATTATATATATATAATGCAAAAGTGGTAGGTCACAAAGTATTTAATTTATATATAATAAAAATTAGTTATGAGCGATCACACGGTTAAAATTTTATTTTAATTTTATTTAAATTTAAGGTTATTTTAGGTAAGGAGATATGTTCGTGTGTTTTACTTTTGTGAATTTCGTGAATTGTATATAATATATAACATCAATACGAGTATACGTCTATAAGGAAATACTTTTATTTTAGCATCTACAAATTTTGTTGACTTTTATGTGAGATCTATCGGGTGTGTAAATAATATTTTGAAAAATTATTAATATATCTTAATATATCTTAATCATCGATAGTAATTATATAAAAGATTTATCACTAAATTAGGAAGTTGAGTTAGTACAAAATAAATTTTACAGATTTATTAATTGTTATATATAGCTCGTAGTTCTGTGATTTTAATCTAATGAATTTTTTACACTATCTCTTGAAATAGTTTTATTTTGATCGAAATGTAGGCTAGTTAAAATTTTACATTATCTCTCGAAATACTTCCATTTTGATTGATAATGCAAGATAATTTGAATTTTTCTGCACTATTTCTCTCAAATTACCTCCATTTCGATCGAGATGTAAGACAATTTGAATTTTTTTTTTTTTGAATAATAAGAGATACAAACTTGATTCCAACAAAAAGGTGTAAATGTGTAATTATCACCCACTAATTGTCTAATTCCCAAATAGTTATTTTAGGCAATAAATTAGTTTCAAGTACGGTATAGATGTAAGAGTAATAAATGGCAAAGAATGTTCCATGAATATGAAATTAAATTAGAAAAATAACAAATTGTTAAGATGAAGATCTAGTAGTTTCTACGGCTAGTCATAACTAAGAAGGGCCAAGTCAAAATGACAGTTGGGGAATTAGAAACTCAGTAAGAGCAATTTACCGATTCAAGTTTGAACCGATCAAATCCCTTATTCAACGGGGCCAAGTCAAGTGGGACCTACCATTGGGCCTTCTCGTGTGGATTATGGGCTGAGGCCAAAGGCCCAATTAAGCCCAATAAGTCTAGTTTTTGTAGGTTAGACATGGGCATCTGATTATTGTTTTTTTTTATCCCTAGAATATTAAATCCCAACTAAAATAACAGCTCCTTAGCCAACAAATTATCATTTTTAGGTTGGACCATTTAGTTAATCCAGCTTAACCGCTTTTTATTATAAAAAAAATATTATTTTAAATTATATGTTAGAAATTAAATATTTATTTTTCAAAATGATTTTTAGAGTTTTATGTAATGACTCCTTCTCCGGCCCTAATAAATTCATATTAAATCGTGTATATATATATATATAGTTTATAACATTTTTCAATAATATCTATTTGCATGCAAACGTGATCATTTTAGTTGAGCACACATACTTGGGTACGTCTTCTTATTTAGTTAGTAATGTTTGTTATTATTTTTCAAACTCGTTATAAACTTATAATTTAGTTCCTCAAAATTTGAGATTGAAAGAAGATATAAATGATCAAGCCACAAGCCTACAACAATTGGGGATGGTGGCCAATATAATAAAGCTAGAAAGTGGAGGATTCGTATAAGTGATACCATTGTAATCCATGTCAACCGGGCTTACCAAAATGCATGTACTCTCATTACTTCTAACTTTAGTATAGGAATGTTAAACCTCGACTACTTATTAGATGATATGTGACTTGAACCTTTTGATGTAGCATTAAAATGCGTCATCCTCAACTAATCTCCACCATTAGAGACAATAGGACCAATACAAGATTAGCTCTTTATTAAGAATATATTGCAATGAAGAGAGGGGGGGAAAACAAAACGAAAATTAACTGTTTAACTCGTCAAAAATCATAATCTAAAATATAATACATTCACATAGTCATATGAATATATATTATGTTATCGAACATTACGCGGAAGAATCTCATCGATGATGACTCAATGATCATGAAGATCTTGATGCCCCCACACAAAGATTGAATCTAGAATTGGTAAAGACAACTTGGTTGCATTTCAACCTCTATCACATGCCTTACTTCCAATTTTTCAAAGCATGTAATTACGCTTATTTCAATATGTCAATGTCCGAGTTCGACTTATTTTTTAAAATTATCGTCCATTATATTTTATCTATTTTAACAACCATATATATTTGATTATTTTGTAAGTAATTAAGATTCAAAATTTTTTATTGAAAAACGACGTATAATAGGAAGAAAACTCATATCGATATTTTTCTAATAAAAAATAAACTTGGTGTGATTCAAACTATAACTTTAACTAGAAATATAAATTGAAATCTCCCTATAGTGTTAAATATTTGATTTGATTCATTATCTTATGGTTATGTGTAGAAGCTTCAGTCATTTTCACATGGTATTACATCCGAAAACGACTCAAAACCTCCTCAACTCAAGCTTGCATTTTCAATCATGTTATATATATTATTGTGTACGTGGAATGTTTTCTTTCCTATTAAGAACAATTTTATCATTAGTAAATTGTTTTGATTAGACATATAAATAAAACATTTCAATCAGTCGTACTGAATTTATATGATATGAAAAATGGAATTATTTTCGCCCAAAAATATTTTGATATGATTTGGATATAATGCACACGTACATGACCTTGTTCCACGAGCTCATTAGACTCTCTCGTAATATTATATTGTGTACTTTAAAACACCCAAACTTCTAAAATCAATGTTAATAAAATAAAACTAGTAATTTCTAATGCTCAAAATCACACAGTTTTACATCAAAAATTATATGAATAACTAAAATGATCACGTGTTATTCAAAAATTATATCAAGAGGGATTATGCGGTCATTAACTATCTCCCGCGTCTATTCATCTTTTACAAAAAAAATTTAATAACCCAGTTGACTTTTACAAAAAAAATCAATATTATATAGTCAATATCTTCATGTACAAACTCTGACGGCTTACTGGTAACCATTTTAACTTAGCTCTACATTTCCAGTTTTATAAAATCCAATACATTTACGATTGTTATTTAAAGTTGGTTTTAATATCTAATTAAAAGTAAATTATAAAATTTTTTGTTAAATAAGTGATAAAATTGATTTTAAAAAAACAAAAAAACTCAAAAAGATCAAATGAGTAGTTATCAAGCAACACGTTTATATACGTTACGTACAAATCTAAAATTGACCAGAATGATGTCAAATAATTAAGTATATTTAAATAATCCCAATGTACAGATTAAGAAAATTATAATGAACCTCTTCGCACATCTCGTACGTAGCTCGACTCCTACACCACATAACCATTTTGTCTGTCAATTTTCTACTAAACTCGACTCACAAAATTAGATTTAGGATGTAACATTAGCGAAACACAACCTCATTGTCGATTAGTTTTAGATAAAATTGTAGTTAATTGGAAAAAAGCGAATATATACGAGAATTTCTAACTTAGTTCGTCATTGATCGTGAACACTTTCGAGGACAATGGCATTTAAACTGGAATTTTCTCCTATATTTATGATAAACATTACACTAATTAAAGAGGAGATCAATATATATATATTATAATCCGTCTAAATTGATATATGTCTCATTAGGCTACGTAAAATTCCGGTTTAAAGTTCGTTACACGTCCGAATGCATATACACATTAAACATTTATATCCAAACCAACTATTTATATCCTAAAATCAATCAGTAAAACAGTCCATTGACTATATCTTAAATCCGTTATCAATGTAAGAACATCTAATCCTACGCAAACTCCGTAACTTAACAAAAATCTCAAGCATCTTATATTTTGAACTTACCTAACACCGTATACACTTGATTGATTGCATGGACCACCACGACGAACTACACATAATTAGAGATATTTGTATTAAAGTTTGAAACTTATCTAACATGCTGATAAACTTTATATACTTATCCAACAAAACCCTAGCCATTGAAATTCTCCAATTTAGCTTACAATAACAATTGATCTACATTAACATTAAAAAAAAAATCTAATAAAGCCAATGATGGAATAACACGTGTCAAGCTAAAGAAAAGGGAGAGAGAGTGCATCAGAAGCACAATGATGAACCTAAGAAGAAGGGTATGATAGAGATAGGAAACACTCAATAGAGTGTTTTCAAAGTATTCAAATATAAGCAATTGAAAACATACCAAAATAAATATACATCATTTCACTCCTCCATAGTCCATTCCTCAATCTCAAGAGCTCCGCACGGCGCGCACACCTCTCCCGTCACTCTCTTCCTTACCGCTCACGCCCACCGCCCCCACGTTCTCTACACATGCACTCTCCTACACCCTCCTTCTTATACTCACCACCATCCTCACTTATTCTCCCAATCTCCAAAACCCGAAACCCAAAAACCCAAATCCAATCATGTTTTCATCTAGTGATCATCAGCTCAACCAATGTCCAACCGTGCCGATCATGGAAATCGACGGCCGGTGGAAAGCGCACGTCCAACAAGCCCCGAATTGCCCACGTTGCGCCTCGACAAACACCAAGTTTTGTTACTACAACAACTATAGCCTAGCACAACCTAGGTACTATTGTAAGGCTTGCAAACGGTATTGGACCAAAGGTGGCTCCCTTAGAAACGTACCCGTCGGCGGTGGCTGTCGGAAAACTCGAAGATCTCGAGCCAAAGCAAATTCATCCTCTCGTCACAACTCCGCTGATGCAATCCCGTTTCCGCCACAAACCAACGCCCCCGAGATTGACTTGGCTGCGGTGTTTGCTAGGTACGTGAATCAAGATTCGGGCCTTCCAAGCTCGTCGGTTTCGGTAACCGAACAAGATGTAGAGATGCTTACACACAACATTGATCATAATCAGTACTTATTCGACGATCTTCATTCGTTTGATCATGGATTGTTGCAAACGGAGGATGTCTTTTGGTCTACATCGGAAGATGGTTCGAGTTTGTCTTCATCTGGGTTCGCGGCTTGGGATCCAATGGCTCATCAAGAGGAGTTGGACTCGTCGCCGCTTGAACTATATGGTTCTACCCTTGATGATCAATTTGGTGTCTCGACTAGCTCGCTGCTTAGTGATATCAATTGGAGTTGCTTTGATCAGACTGGATATCTTGATTGAGTTAGTTTATATATATATACTTGCATATATATTCTCATTTTTTGGACCGATGAAAGAATTTTCAGTTGTTTAAAGTATTAGAGTAAGTTGGTTTGTAATTTATGAGTTATATAGTAATAAGGTCAACAAGAGATTTAAGTCATAGTTGTTAAGTTCGATATACTACTACATTGTATATGTATCTTCCATTTCAATCTAATTCTATACGATCGCATATACCAAGAAAATCGGGTCGGATCTACATTTTGTCCAAATTTCGGGTCGCAACCGATAAATCCGGTCAGAGAAGCTGGTAGAGAAACAACCTCATCGCACGGGTTGATACTTGATACAGCAATGGATTCATTAGTTGGTCTAAGCTCGAAAGCTATCTCCCTTACAACTTCATCTCCTCCCTTGTTCGCCTCTCGAGCTCCATGTCTTCTCAGCCTCCGAACAAATATGTCCTCCACTATCGCCGCAAACACCTTCGCCGCCGTCAGTGTCTCGTCTCCATTTGCTACAATCTCTTCTAACCGTCTCCGTTTTCCGTGCAAACTGGTTCCTCTGTTTGCTAGGAAAAGAGGCTCCGCGTCTGAAGAGCCTGTTCTTGAGCCCTCCATTGTTGACGAATTGGTAGATGATGACGAAGAGGATGACCTCCTCCTCGACGATGACTTTGAAGATGGTATATTATACTTCTACTATTATCCCTTCCATTTTCGGTAATTGGTCAGTGCTTGAGCTTTTCCGGTTGGAGAATTTGAGTATGACATTGTTTCGAACCAAAATATACGGATGCGTTGAATTAATTAGGGTTCGGTTATTTTTGTTGTGCAGAGGAATTCTTAGAGGATGATTTTGAGGATGAGTATTTCGAAGATGAAGATGCCGAGACTCGTGTAAGCATTTGGTTTAACACTTGTATCTTCAGTCTGATTCTGGTGTTCTTGTTGAAAATATACTTAATTCAAATGAAGGGCAGTTTAAAGTACACGAGCTAAACAAAATGAAGATGTGAATGGTTGCACATTGATGTTTCAGGTTTCTAGTAGCTAATTCCTAGAATTTTTTTTTTTTCATGATTCTTGAATTACTAATCCGACTAGGACTAGGAATCTTGTAACCTGGAGTTGAATAGGATTGAAGAAACAAATGAATTACAGAAGAGTATTAGTTTTTCCTCTTCAAATTTCCACTGCTTTCCATCTATCCTTTCAAATTTCTAGCAGTCCATGAAGATGTCATTGTTTTTCCTTTGTCAAAAACAGGTTGGGGATGGAGCTGCAGGAGGTGGGATTGCATTAGCTGGGACATGGTGGGATAAGGAAGCATTGTCATTAGCTGAACAAGTTTCCGACTCCTTTGATGGCCAGCTAACAATATACGCCTTCAGAACACTGCCAAATTCCACTATTCAACTGCGTATTGAGAATATTTCAACCAAGTAAGGCTTTCCCTGAGCTACGGTGAATCTTCAACCAAGCAAATTTGCTATCAGTAACTGATAGACCATTGTATATGCATCAAGATGAATCCCTAGTGCACTGGATATTCAGCACCATTTGTCTAAGCTTTTTATTTATGTCGAATCTTACTGCTAGTCTGCTTTGTTGCAACAAAATAAATTCTGTGTATACTCTTGATTGCTATTATTGATTGACATTAGGGAAGGATATGACTCTTCTGAATACGTGATCCGAACTTCATTCTATATGGCGTAAACAGATATCCAATTCCAAGGAAATTGCTTTTGTCATATGATTTTTGTTGAATATGCACTAGAGCTTTTTGGCATGCTAGCTAGCTACTTGATTATCAGGGGACATATATTCTATCATTCTATGGTAGTGAATTTACCAATTGGGATCATAATATGCTCTTTGTACAAATTCTTACAGGTCTGGATCTCCTAGTATGTTAGATATTGAGGATTTTTCAACAGCCTACAGAGAACTTTTGGACAAAGCCGAGCAAGCAAAATCGATTCCTGATAATATATCTCTGGAGGTACTGAATCCTCCCTCTCTTCAATTTAAAATCAACTATTGAATATCAAAGAACCTGTTCGCTATTTTTAAAATAGAATGAATTGTGATTGTGATTTAAAATCAACTATTGAATATCAAAGAATCTGGATTGTTGTCTCTAAGATATTAGAGAAATTTCCAAGCCGGCTTACAATAAGGCCAATTTCCTTCACTTTCATCTTTGTTTCTTGGGTTTGAGAGATGGAGATTCAGAGTTCACTATACGAGTCATTTTGGTTTTTATGTAGGTCTCTTCTCCTGGTGTTGAAAGGGCGGTAAGGGTTCCACAAGATCTTGACCGGTTTAAGGACAGGACTATGTTTGTCAAGTATGTGAGCGATGTTGTTCCAAGCGTTTCATCTAAAGAAAATGAGGGTGTTTTTAGGCTCATTTCATTTGATGTGGGAACAAGTTCTTGTGTCTGGGGTTTAGCTGATGTGAGGATTAATAGAGAAAAAGCCGGGAAAGGTCGACCCATGAACAAAAAACAACGAGAGTGGCGGTTAACCACATCATTTGATTCCTTAATACTAGTTAGGCTGTATTCTGATGCTTGATAGTTTGGCAAAATGAGTCAAGTACATACATATAGGCATGTAGCAATTTCTTGTTCAAATAGTTGTAAGCAGTTTCGTTTGTTCTTTTTTTTATTTGCATATTATTAAACTTTCTTGGGTCATCGTTGTATGTCAACAACGTAAGAGATTTTTGTAGCAAACCTTGTCATAAATTTGAGACTTTCTACACAAAAAATATTCTCTTAAATTTCTATTATTTATAATCAGTGACAGCAGTTGGAGTTGCTTTGATGAGGCTGGATATCTTGATTGAGTTAGTTTATTTATATACTTGCATACGTATGCTAATTTCTTGGATTGATGAATAATTTTCAGTTATTTAAAAGATAATTTGCTAGAAAAGTATTAGATTAAGTTGGTTTGTAGTTTATGAGTTATACTTGGGGCGAATTCGGCGTCATCATGTTTTCTAGATTATCTGTGCAGAAACATTACTTTCACAACCAATGTGGAGATGGGTGGGATATGTTGTCCTACACTGACTTTGTTAAGCATGTGATGTGAAGAGTACTTCTTTTATTGTTAACTCATTTTAGGTTAGAGTCCCCGACATTTATGTTATTAGAGCTTGATTCCTGTGGTTTGAGTTGTCTTTAGCAAATATGCTATCCGTCTGGACTTAAAATTATTTTCTACAAAAAGATGTTGGATAGATAAATTCAAAAAATTTTATGGGATGAGTCGGATATTAGCCGATCTCCGTGTAAGAGATCTCAAGCACTCACCTTAGATATTCGAAAATAGTCAAAAAAAAAAACTTATATATTAGATATTTACCATAAATAGAGAAACTACGAGGAATGAAACTACTATGCTTACGAAGTGGTCATTTTTACTTGCTGGGTATGGCAAAGATTAGAAAGATAGGTACCCAAGAAGCTTGAAAGAAAGCTCTTCTCGTCCGTCCTTTGTCACGCCTGGTAGCGGTTGATCACAAGTTCTTCAAGGAATCGGGGTCTTTCTACTTACGGATCATATATAACGTGAAGGTTTTTGTTATATGTCAGAATTCAACTGTATATGTAAGTTATACCCAAACCCAACACATAAGCCCAATGAGTTTTCATTCTAAATCAGTTAACAATAAGACGAGGAATTACCGACCATTCTAAATCAGTTGACAATAAGACGAGGAACCACCGACCTTATATCTCCAACGAAAACAACCTCACACATGTAACATGTTGATACAACAATGGATTCATTAATTGGTTGACCAGGTCTAAGCTCGAAAACTATCTCTTTCCAAATTCATCTCCTCCATTGTTCGCATCCTAAGCTCCATGACTTCTCACCCTCCGAACAAAACATGTTCTCTACTATCACCAAAGAGGCGGAAAACATGTTCTCTACTATCACCGCAAAGGCACAAACACCTCCGCCACGGTCATGTCACCTCCACTTGCTACAATCTCTTCTAAGCATTTTAAGAGCCATAATGAATATGAATGCTATTCATTCATATGATTGCATAGAGGAGATGTACGAATAAAATGGAACCACACTAGGTTTATGCACTGAATTTAGGCTCAACACGTATATGTGTTTGGACGTATGATGAAACCTCCATGTTATATTTGATCATAGGAATTTCACATGGCATATGAGTAGTTCGATTTATCGGGTACTGACTTATTGAACTTTTTTACCCTTTAGACATTGATGACGGACTTGCACAATGAGTTCGATTAGACTCGCGACCTTAATACGTCCGGAAACGAAAACGGAATGGAAACGAATTTAGTCCATACGTACATCCTTGTTCATGAAGTTGTTGAGAATCATTCCTTGTGGTTTGAACTAATTGTAGTAGAATTTGATTAGTTTTAATACCCTATAGGGTAACAAAATAAACAAGTGCATTTTGCATGAAGCCAACCGAAATGATTCCTTGAACAAAGTACATATATGGACTAGATTCGTTTCCATTCCGTTTCCGTTTTTGGAGTTACAACCAAACGGGGGTTAATATGTCGTGCGAATGATTAAATATTTTCAAATCATTAATCGATCTGGTATATACGATCAATGTCAGATCAAACCTCATCGTTGTCTACGTGCTGGACATATCCGACCCGATTTCACAATATGGATGTCAAAATGTAATCTTATCCATGTGGGCGTTAATACTCATTCCGTGCAAATTCTTTCCTCTGTTTGCTTGGAAGAGATGCTTCGCATTTGAAAAACCAGGTCTTGAGCCCTCCATATTTGACGAATCGGTAGATGACGACGACAACGGTGCATTCCTACTCGACGATGACTTTGAATATGGTATATTATAATTCTACTCCTATGGTCCTATTATTATCCCTTCCATTTTCGGTAATTAGTGAGTGATTGAACTTTTCCGATTGGAGATTTGAGTATGACATCGATTCGAGTAAAAAATATACAGATGCGTGAAATTAATTAGGGTTCGGATATTCTTGTTGTGCAGAGGAATTCTTAGAGGATGAACATTTCGAAGATGAAGATGCTGAGACTCGTGTAAGCATTTGGTTTTTACACTTGGTTCTTCAGTTTGATTCTGATGTTGTTCGTTGAAAATATACGTAATTAATAGGAAGAACAGTTTGAAGTACACGAATAAGCAAAATGAAACATTGATATTTTAAGTTTCTAGTTGTTAATTTGTAGGAAGTTTTTTCATGATTTCATGAATTACAAATCCTGTAACCTGGAGTTTAAAAAGGTTGAAGAAACAAATGAATTTTCCAAATTCCTAGCACTTTTTGAAGATGCCATCGTAATCCTTCAGAACACTGCCAAATTCCACTGTTCAACTGCGTATTGACAATATTTCAACCAAGGTTGGCTTTCCCTGAGCTATGGTAAATCTTCAGCCAAGCAAAATTTCTATCAGTGACAGATAGATTATTGTATATGCATCAAGATCAATCCCTAGTGCACTGAAAGTATTTCATTCTAATAGTGCAAGCAGATATCCAATTTCAAGGACATTGTTTTTTCATATAGTTTTTGTTGAATCTGCACTAAAACTATAGTATTTTGGCATGCTAGCTAGCTACTTGATTTATCAGGATTTTCCAATTAGTATCATAATATGCTCTTTGTACAAATTCTTACAGGTCTGGATCTCCTAGTATGTCGGACATTGAGGATTTTTCAACAGCTTACAGAGAACTTTTGGACAAAGCCGAGCAAGTGAAATCGATTTCTGATAATATATTTCTAGAGGTACTGAATTCTCCCTCCTTGTATTTAAAATGAACTATTGGGTATCAAAGAGCCTGCATTCTTGTCTAAAAACTAACTTTGAGTACTTAAGAGAAATTTTCCAAGCCGGCTTTCAATAAGACCAATTTTCTTTACTTTCATCTTTGTTTCTTGGGTTTGAGAGATAGAGATTTACCCCCGTTTGGTTGCAACCCCGGAAACGGATTGAAAATGAATCTAGTCCACATTTGTACTTTGTTTATGAAATTATTTCATGTGGTTTCATGCAAAATGCACTTACTTTCCCCATTTTGTTATCCTATAGGGTATCAAAACTAATAAATTTTTACTACAATTACTTCAAACCACAAGGAATGATTGCCAAAAACTTCATGAACATGGGTATACGTATGATTAGATACGTTTCTATTCCGTTTCCTTTTCCGGAGTTCAAACCAAACAGACTCTTAGAGTTCATACTACACAACCCTCTCACTATACGAGTCATTTTGGTTTTTATGTAGGTCTCTTCTCCTGGTATTGGAAGGGTGGTAAGGGTTCCACAAGATCTTGACCGATTTAAGGACAGGACTATGCTTGTCAAGTATGTGAGCGATGTCGTTCCAAACATTTCCTTTAAAGAATACAAGGGTGTATTATCCGATTTTATAATCCATAATCCCAAATAATCTCATAAAAAAACCCCTTACCAAACACCTATTTTACATTCTCAAACAAAGTATAATCCGATTTTATAATCCATAATCCCTAATAATGTAAAAACACCATTTGATACTAAACATGCCCTTAATAGACAAAAAGTCGAGAAAGGTTGACCCATAAGCAAAAGAACAATGAGAATCGCGGTTAACCACATCATGTGATTCCTTACTCTTTGTTAGGCTGTATTCTGATGCTTGATGGTTTGGCAATAGGAGTCAAGTACATACATATAGGCATGTAGCAATTACTTGTTCAAATAGTTGTAAACACATTCTCGTTTCTTTATTTATTTATTTGCATAAACCTAAACTTTCTTGGATCTCTGTAGTATGTGAACAACAAGAAATTTTTTTTTTTATAGCGAACCCTAATCATAAATTTCTATTATTTATAATCAGTAGCTGAAAAAGGTAAAATGAAGTCGTATATTCTGTTCAAGGAAATCCAATCTCGTCCAAATCTGCACAATAACTAACAGAATCACTAGATGTTGCCAAAAAGAAAAATATAAAGCTAGTGTACCAAAATTCCCTCTTTCATGAATAAAAGTTTGAAAGTTATAATCTCCTTCTAGGCCCACAATTTTCCACTAAAATTTATGGCACTAAGGCAAATTGATCAAAGTGGGAATGTCAAGTTGTGTCCTTTATCACTTTATGTTATCCTGGTTCTTTCACCCATCATTTTTCCGTTTAGATTTCGGTGGTAATAAGGTGATCATACAGATTTACTGAATCTTCTCTCCCATATCTTCACTATAATCCCAGAACATAACAAAAAGAGTAATGACGTGGGTTAACAGATCTCCTTAATTTATGGTAAATAACCGCACACAGATATCAGGAGATATTAACTTTCTGTTTTCGTTGCTTCTTATTATTCCCAATAAGTACATTTGCTTTTCCACTCACATCCTCAGAGAAGAAGAAACTGAAGATGGTAGGAAAGAACTGGATATCTTGTTTGGTGAGTATTTGTGTTTCTGCTTGTTTGCTTGTGTGTATCAATGGCTTTCCAATGGAAGACCACGTGGTGAGCTTGCCTGGTCAACCCAAAGTTGACTTCAATCAGTTTGCTGGTTACATTGATGTGGATGACAACACTGGAAAAAGTCTTTTTTACTACTTTGTTGAAGCTGATGGCGGCGATGCTCAACAAAAGCGCCTCTCCCTTTGGCTTAACGGAGGTTAATTTTTCACAATTTGAATTCTGATGAATTTGTTTGCTGTTATTTTTTATCCAAAATTTACTGTATTGGTATTTGGTAATGAATTGCAGGTCCAGGCTGCTCTTCTGTTGGCGGCGGCGCCTTCACTGAACTCGGGCCCTTCTTCCCCAGGGGCGACGGTCGTGGCCTAAGAAGAAACAAGAAATCATGGAATAAAGGTTCAAAATTTTTTGTTCATCAAGCTTTTAATTAACTTATATTTTGAGTTTGCTTATCATGTGATCTTGTTTTGCTGCAACAGCATCAAATCTGCTCTTTGTCGAGTCCCCTGCCGGAGTTGGATGGTCGTATTCTAATACAACTTCTGATTATAATACTGGGGATGCCAAAACTGGTATACATAATAAGCATTTAAAATTTTTTATACAGAATTTCATTGCTTCTGATCATAAAGGTTTATTTCTATTTCATTTATTTTTATAAAACCCAATTTTTGCATTGCTTTTCCATCATGTTATTCTTTGTTCATCCTGCGTATTCTTCAGATTTTTTTAGGAGCATAAGTTTTTGTAAAAGAAACCCAGAAATAAACTCCAAGCAAACTATAAACCCATATAAATAAACTCCAAGTAAACTATAAACCCGAGAAAAAAACACAACTTGCAAGTAAACAAGCTTTAATTTAAAGTTTTTATTTATGGTTTCGTTCATGACAGCTGATGACATGCTCACTTTCATGCTAAAGTGGTACGAGAAATTTCCAGAACTTCAATCCTCCGATCTATTCTTGACCGGAGAGAGTTATGCAGGTACATTCATAAAACTATCTCTATAGATTGAACTTTGAAGTTGTTCTAAGAGCTATGTATGGTCTTACAGGACATTACATACCACAGTTAGCAACTGCAATACTGGATTATAATGCTCAATCATCTGGATTCAAGTTCAAGTTAAAAGGAGTAGCTGTAAGAAAACAACTGTTGTTTTTAAAGTTTTATTAACAGAGTGTTGAACTGTCTTGAATTTGGTTCCTTTTACACTTGAATCAGATTGGCAACCCTCTTCTCAAACTTGACAGAGACACTACAACAATGTACGAATACTTTTGGTCACACGGGATGATCTCAGACGAGTTAGGTCAAACCATCACAAATGAATGTGATTTTGATGACTACACATATGCAAATCCTCACAATGTTTCCACATCTTGCAACGACGCCTTAAATGCTGCAAACGTTATTGTTGGTGACTATATTAATCCATATGATGTGATCCTTGATGTCTGTTATCCTTCTATTGTGCAACAAGAGTTGAGGCTAAAGAAAGTGGTAACCTGCCTGTACTTCCTTCATCAATGTTACTAGAATTTGGATTTTAATACATTAGATGTAGTATCTTATCTGTGATTTTTTAGGATTGAAAGATCATATAGAGAAAAAATCATTCATGAGATTTAGCGTAGACTCTTTGGTATCTTATCATAACTAAGGGATTTGAGGCCTGTTTTTAGTATATGAGGATATGTGTATCCGATGCATTTATGAGTGTTTGCTATATCAAGATATTTGTTATGTTGAAAAAATAACCAAATTTGAAATTTGATCTCAGTTGAAAATATTAGTATATCACTCATACCCATATCTTCATATTATTTTGTAGAATGAATTACCCAATTGCATTTTTATAAACAAAATCCAATAACAATGAATTGCCCAATTGCATTTTTTACCAGGCTACCAAAATGAGCTTGGGTGTTGATGTCTGCATGAATCTTGAAAGACACTTCTACTTCAGCCTACCTGAGGTCCAGAAGGCTCTTCATGCCAATCGAACCGGGTTGCCATACACTTGGTCTATGTGCAGCGAGTAAGTACTGTCTCCATCTACAATATGCAAATTGGTTTGGATTTCATCCTCTACGTATTCTAACTTCAAACATTTGTTTTTCTTCTCCGATTCATCAGCTTTCTCAACTACAGTCAAAGTGATCCCGACATTGACATGCTTCCCTTGCTCAAAAGGATCATCCAAACCGACATACCTGTTTGGATTTTCAGGTAAAATTACTTGCATAAGTAGTTACATCGTCCATTTTTTAAAAATTGCTAGTTCCGAACCGGGTCTGGTTGTTTAAAATGAAAGGGGTCAAATTTTGGCCCGAAAAAGCCCAAACCGGATATGATTAGAAAGTAAATATGATGGGTCCATCAGACCCAAGACTTGTTGAATTAGAAACTCACAATGAATCATATTATTACATCATGTAAACCAGTGGCGATCAAGACTCTGTGGTGCCGTTAATAGGATCACGAGCTCTAGTCCGTGAGCTTGCTCAAGAACTTAACTTCAACACAACTGTTCCTTATGGAGCTTGGTTTCACAAAGGTCAGGTAAAGACTTTACAAGATTAATCTTTATATATATATATATATTCGTTTTTGTTCCGTTATAGGACACTTGGTTCAATTCCTATGTCTAAATTGAACTTTTACCGTGGTGAATTCAGGTAGGAGGTTGGGCGGTGGAATACGGAAACAAGTTAACATTTGCAACGGTAAGAGGAGCGGCACATATGGTACCATATGCGCAACCATCAAGGGCGTTGCATCTCTTCAGTGACTTTGTTAGCGGACGACGATTGCCTAACTTGACCCATACTCCTATGGATTGAATGGTTTATTGAAGTATGACCCTCACTTGGATATACTTTAGTTTTTAGGTTCTTTTACCCTTCTTTTCATTTTTGAAAAATAAAGAAACGGTTAATGTATTCCCTTAGTAACAGATGGGAACTAGTATTGTAGCAAAATTATTGAGGGAAATAATTTGTTCTTCTTTAGTTTCTGCTATATACCGTTAGGGATGGATAACCCTCGCTTTGTTGTGTGTTTGGTTAACTGTAGGCTCCCCGTTAACCAAAATTCTACTATAGGTTGGTTCGTCAGGTGCAAGAGGTTGAGCATTAAAAACGACCATAATTTTAGAGTGGGGTTATAAAATAACACAATTTCCTTTAATCCCCATAAATACCCTCACTATACCGAGCTTAATGTAGCCTCGTACACGTAATTCTGTTTAGAAAATAAAATAAAAAAATGATCAAAAAAGAAAAAAAAACAACAAATAATTGGAGATAAGTTTCTCCGAAGAAACATTATCTGACAGTTATTTTATTTTTGTCCAATGAATGAGTTTATTTTTTTCACATGGGCCATTAATATCAATGACCATTTAGTTGAGTTAAAAAAATATGTAAGAGATTGTAGGACAGTTTTAGAAAGGAGTAAAATGAATTTATATACTTATTATTAATAAAATAAATATAAAATGTCATATTAAAAACTTAAAATTAATTTCTGAGTTAGAGATGCTCTAAACGCATGGTCATGTTTCATGTCACGTGACTCAAACACACACCACCACCCTATACTAAAAGTGAATTGAATAGGTTGTCCTATGTTTTACAGGGGAACAGATAAAACGTTACAATTTACTGCACTCTATTTGGATAGGTCGCCGCGTGTAGTACTTGCATTTACTAACGTACTTGTTAGGTTACCCCATGTTGTCTTTGTTCATCTTCTTTATAATTTTTTGTACACGTTAAATATGTCCCTGAAACTATGTAGTAATCAATTTCATGGGACTTCGAGTACAAAATACGTATATTTTTTTACCTTCAATTCTGGTAGACGTATACGTGCCTACACCTGCATGGCTACATACGTATATATTTTTTTTATTCAGTTTTTTTCCCAAAACAAATCACACAATAATGAGTGATTTTATATTTTAGATATTAGAGTGTATGATATAGGCATACACACTGTTATAATGATATATTTTGTTAACATTTAATTTTATTATCATTTCATAATCTAATTACAATTAATGATCACATAACACGCATTTTATAATTTCAGAAAGTTTTAATTTATTAGTCATTTATATATTCATAGTATTTAGTTTATATGCTAGAAAAAATTGGAGCAATTAGTCTAATTACCATCCTCGATATATTTGTTTTGGGTCATAAATTTTAAGTGATATAGGTGGTGATAACTCCGGTTTAGCGGTCCATTTCGCCACCCTAGTGGTCAGCCAGTTGGGACCTCTCTTTACTATTGCTCATTATTTTTCCTTTGGTAAACATCCTATTTATTTATTATTTTTTAAAAATAAAATTTTCATTTCTCTGCGTGGAGGGAAAAAATAATCCATATATCATTACTCCAATATTTATGTGCACCAAATGTAAGTGTCGAAGGAGCAATAAAGATGCCTGAAACGTAACTTATTGTAATGCATGAAATTAAATGGGAGTAAATATTCATTTAAAAAACAACAAATAAAAATGGGAGTAAATATTACTCCCTTTCTTAATATTTATCATTTAAACTTTAAAATTTTATTTCATAATATTTGACTTTATAGGTGTTATTAATACTCAAAATTTCTATAAATATAATTTTAACTGCCTTTTCATTTATTGTTTTCATTTATTATTTGTATTTTTAATGCAATATTTCATTTCTTCTCATACAACTCTCTACATTCTACTATCATTTTATACGCTTTTTTAAAATTATTATGCATTATTAAATATTATAATTTCTACTTTTATATTTCTTAATATGTGTGTTTTTTACCCTAACGACATCTATAGAGAAACGGAGAGAGTAATTTTTACACATCTGGTGGGTTAAAAGGCGTGAAGAAAATATACGAAGATGACATACGCATCCATGAAGTTTCATCATAAGATAAAAGAGATAATACAAGGACTAACCTTGAACTTATACGATAGACTTATATATCTCGTATAATCGATCTATACGATGTGAAACAATATATCCTCACTTCTCAACACTTCTTCTCCTCAAGTGCAACTATTTTGTCTAGTTGACGATTGAACAATCCTTAAGGTCAGCTCAACCTAACGAGGAGAGGATAGATACACGGGATAACGAGACACACACAAGCCAATAAGCTTGGTTCCCGGTTGAAAATACGTAACAAAAAGTTATATGCTGAATTAACATGTACAAGCTTACAAATTTCGTACCGAAAATCCGTAAAATTTATATGCTTAACTCACCTAAGTGTTATCTGAGTGTTATGGTTATAGTTACATTTTTTCTAAAAATCTCAACAATTATTCATTTAAAACTAGCTAGAACTTATCATTTATCAAGCAAAAGTTATAAAAATGTTGCATTACCATCCGAAATATATCAAAATTTTACTAACCCAGACTGTTCCGTACGTTCTGAACATCAATATTAATGAACACAGACATCTACAAATCTATACATAAAAGGTTGAGTGGTTGAGATCAAAGCTGTAGCATGAACTAAATGCCTTCCACAATTGTGTTAACTGTTAAGTGATCAGTCCCTCTCTCTCTATACATACATACATACAAGGCCGTCTTAATAATTTTTGGGACCCTGCTCAAAGAATAATATTAGACTCCTTAAAGAGCGGAAAAAAACTCCGAAAATTATCTATACAAAGTACGCCATTTACATTTTTTTTATTCATGAAAAAATTGTTTAAAATTTGATTTGGAAAAGAAAAAAAAGTTCAAAAGAAGGAGGCATAAAAGTAAAATGAAAATTAAAAAATGATGAGTAAGGCTCAAACATAGGAAAAAAACAAGAAAACGAGTGAGACGTTACCATCTAGATTAAGCGATTTTTGTAACGTATATTCAACTTTTTTTATACATTGGGCCTTAAAATTTTGGAGGCCCTGGTCGAAGGAAACCTTATGGACCCATCGAGCCGGCCCTGCATACATACGTGTATATATATATATATATATATATATATATATATATATATATATATATATATATATATATATATATATATATATATATATATATATATATATATATATATATATCGATGTTGGCTTCTCACTTACAAACAAGACTCACCAAAGATGGCTACACTCTCCCTCTCCCTCGCCCTACCCCAACGTGCCCATCTTACTACACGAGCCCACTTCCAAACTGGTCACGCCGGAGTTTCATCATCTCTGGCAAAGAAACCATCGCCGGTGATCCGTACAAAGTCAGCTAATCAAACGGAGGTGATAAAGTCGTTAGAGGGATGGGCCAGCAAGCACATGCTACCGTTTCTAAAGCCAGTGGAAGAATGTTGGCAGCCACAGGAATTCCTTCCGATCTCATCTCAGTCGTTGGATGAGTTTAACGATGAAGTGCGGGCCCTACGTGAGAAAAGTGCTGAGCTGTCCGACGAGTACTTTGTGGTGTTGGTCGGTGATATGATTACCGAAGATGCCGTGCCAACTTACCATTCTCAGCTTACTAACACTCATGGGTTCGAGCGTGACTCGAGTTCAGATCCGTCTGCTTGGGCTACATGGATCCGTCACTGGACCGCTGAGGAGAATCGGCATGGTGATCTGTTACGTTCTTACTTATATTTGTCGGGTCGGGTTAATATGGTTATGGTAGAGCGGACTATTCAGTACTTGATCGGATCAGGATTGGTAAGTCAACGTACGTTATTGCTTAACTGATTAACTAACTGCTATACTTGTAAAGCTGAAGGTCAAATTTAAGTGAACTCACGTGATAATTGAGTCCGTTATATTGTCTCGTATCGAATAGGTGTGTGAGTTTGAACCTAGCTAATATATAACGTCAGTACATTGTTCCCCGTTCCTATTGTCAGTTGATTTCGTATCGAATTGGTAAGTAAGTTTGAAAATAACCTAGTATATAATGTCGGTATATTGTTACTCAATTTTGTCGTCGGTCGGTTTCAATGTGAAGATGTTGGGCTTAACCTAAGACAATCATGCAGGCCGTATGTGTCTAGACTTTTGACTGTTGTACTTATATACTGTATAGGTTAGTTTTTTATTTATTTATTTATTTATTATTATTATTTATTAATTTTTTTAATGTTTTTTTTTTTGTTTTTCATAGGACTACATGTTTTAACCTCACTAGTCCAATTAAATTTTTTTTAATGCAACTCCAATATAAATTTTTAAGCCCAATAAATTCAACTAGTGTATTACCCGTGTCTTGCACGGGATTTGATAAAAATATTTTTGTTATTTATTTCTTTAAGGGATTATATATAAACTATTTTTTTTGTCATTAGATAGAGTAGATAATAAGCAACAAATATTTGTACACTTTATATATAATATTGTATAATACATTAATAAAATATCTAATTGTATAATAACTCATAATATGATTTTTTTTTCTCCCTTATAATATTGGTTCATATGTTAATATTTTTATCTATTATATAATATTATATAATACATTAATAAATATTTTCTTAGGGAAGATCTTTGTTTTGTTGGTTGTAGAAATTTATTAAACGTTCAAATTTCTTGTGTGATTCAGCAAAATCTATATTTTTATACATTTTTTTTCAGCAGAATCTATGTTTTTATACATATTTCTTTAAATATTTTTTTAATAAATAAAATTAATTAATATTTTGTGGGTTGTGGTTAAATGCTAAAATGACACGTGACTGTTAGTATTTTTCTGTGTGACACGTGGCTGTTAGTATTTTTCCTGTGTGACACGTGGCAAAGAGTGCTACTCCTATAATATATACTAGTGTATTACCCGCACCTTGTGCGGGTTGAGTTTTAAAAGATGTGATAATAAATGCCTCTTTTAATATGCATAACATTAGTTTGACACATTTTAAATCCTTACAAAAATACGGAATATTATAAAAAATAATATTTTTTATATTAATATTAAGGTGCGGGTATTAAAATGGGTCATTTAAAAATCACTTTCGTAAAAATAAAATAAATTATTTTTCTTAACCATTTTTATTTTTGGTTGAAATTGTATTGTTATTATTTTTAAATTTTTGATTCCAAGTTAAAACTAAAAATTCCAAAAGAAAATATTTTTTAAAATTCAGTTATAATGGTTGTAATTTTTCTATAAAATTCAAATTTGAAATAATTATTTGAAGATATAATTTATTTTAATTTAAGAAAATAATTGTAAATGTAAATTCTAATTAACGTGTTTTTATGAAAATCAAATTTACACAATTAAGTGATTAATTAATTTATTTTTACTTGATTTCTAAAAAGTAGTAAGATTCAAAAAATTTATTTATCAATTTGGTTATTAAAATTTGTTAGAAATTTAATTAAAAAAATATTTTTTTTGACTTAGTTGAGTAATATTTTTTTTGACTTAGCAAAATTTAAGTGATTAAATTTTGCTATTTTTAAAAATCCGATTTATTTTAGTCCTAAATTTTAAGTGCCAGCCGATATTTTAGAGCTTAATTTTCTTTTGATTATTTTAACAATTGTAAACATATTTTTAATTGGTGAATAAGGATTAGAACTATTTAAATTGTGTAATTTAAAAAATTGGTAAGCTGAGGTAAATTTTTATAGCGACACGTGGCAACAGATGCCTGTAAAATTTCCGTTGGGCTGAAAAAAAATCCTGAGAGCGACACGTGGTAATAGAAGCCTCTACTTTGATATATATAAGATAAGATTCATCCCTAAATCCAAAATATTAGTATGGTACGTTTCATCCTAAAACTCAATCAGCAATAGAAGTAGTCACTGAATTTATAATAGATTTCATCCAAAAACTCAATCGACAATATTAGTAATCCACCGAAGGAAGTTGTTTAGGAGGAGGATCTTATGGCCTATTGCTTCTTTTATGTCCTTGTCTCTTGATTCGTTTCCTTTTGCCCTTTTTTTATGACGATTTGATTGATAAACAAAATAGAATTAGCATTAAGTCAAACAAAAACGACGTCCCATTCAGGATGTAGGTGTAGGAAGGAACCCCTACTTGACCTTAGTGTACACAACCTTCCAAGAGCGCGCAACCGCCATCACACACGGCAACACGGCGCGGCTCGCGAAACTAGGCGGCGACACCGTCCTGGCCAACATCTGCGGCACTATCGCAGCCGACGAGAAGCGGCACGAAAAAGCCTACACAGCCGCCGTAGGAAAGCTCCTGGAGGTGGACCCCACAGGTGCCATGTTGGCAATCGGCGAGATGATGAAGAAGAGCATCGTGATGCCGTCACATTTGATGTGCGACGGTCGGGACCGGCAGTTGTTCAAACACTACTCGACGGTGGCACAAAGGATAGGCGCCTATACGGCGTCGGATTATGTGGATATATTGCAGCATATGATCGACGTTTGGATGTTGGAGAAGATTGTGGATCTGACGGCTGAGGGTAGAGAGGCGCAGGAGTTTGTGTGTGGGTTACCGCAGAGGCTCAAGAGGCTGCAAGAGCGAGCGGACGAGCAAGCTAAGAAGAAGAAGCCTTGTGGAGTTCAGTTCAGCTGGATTTTTAATAAAGAGGCATAAGGAAGACTATATTTGTTTTTGTGTGGGTTATATATTGCAGCATATGCTTATGTGCTTATCTTTAGTTCGTATTGTATTGTAATAAAGACTAATAGATGTAACTTCCCCTTTGATACTATTCTCATCGAATAAGGAATCGGAAAGAATAACTTATACTCACGGGCTATATATATTTGTTGGGGTAAGACTCGTAATCGAATGAAAATAATTCATTCTACAGTAAAAATTATGGGAATTCGGGTTGTCACGGACTAAGACCTCGTAGTGGATCTCGACTCTAGATTGACGACAATCTCACTGGATCTTTTACAAGGCACAACATAAGGAAAAATCAAATAAAGTCTAAAAACATGCATAATAACATAAACGTGCAGATGAAAAAGTCAGCCGTCACTACAAGTACTAGAATCCAAAGAAAGTACGAGTCTAGTCTCATGAAAAATAAAGGAAAAACACAATGTCCCAACTACCTCGTACAGGAACTTGGCTGACCACCGACTCCGGATCACTCAATAGATGTCCTACCCTGTTGTGCGTCTATCATAAGACGGTCAAAACCGTTAGCTAACTAAGGCAGTAGAAAGTACTAAAGCACAAACACATATAATAGCGGAGGTAAACAAATCAACATGCTACTATACACTCAGATCATTTTATTATCTTTGATTAAGGTCATTCACTTCTATTAGTTCAACTTATTTTGTAGCACGAAGATCTCCCGAACTTCGCCTCTGTCCCTTATACTTACCGGAATGGATCTGATGCACCTCACCGTATACCGATATGGCTTGGTCATAGAGAACCTCTCAGTCTCTAGGCAGAGTTGGTCAGTGATGCTCCGATCCGACCCCTTATGCATACACTTTTGTCTAATAAAAGGGTAACGTCATCCTAGTCAAGTTATGATTAGGAAACACTCAAAATACACCACTCTAGCAATACATGCTAACGCAAGGAATAGTTGGCTAAGTAAGTCATATCACTTACCCACACCGGTCCGAAGTCTAACTAACGATAAGTCCCGGTCTGTCCGTAAGTGATCTCAACAACCTGCTGGTGATAACGTAAACGTCTCAAAATCTAAAAACTAATGTCTAAGAAGCTTTAAGAAGCTTCAAGACCATTCGAGAAGTTTGAAAAGAAAGAACGGCAAAACCTTAACTTTTAAGGAAATTACCCATTACTCCCATTGGTACCGAATTTCCTTAAAATTCTAAAATGGTCAAATGAGTCTCTAAACTTCCGGAAAACATCTAACCACTTATAATGAACATTAAACGATCTTAAACAAGTTCGAAAGTTTCCAGAACTTTCGATTTACGAAGAAAAACATTAAAGAAAGCCTTAAACTTCACTAGTCATACTCGTTACTTTGACCTCGATTTAACAACGTCAAACATTCCTAAAAAATTCCGAAATAATTCTTATGCATACTAAGCCAAGACTACACGAGATAGAAGCATTGAAACTCCTAAACTCCAAATCAACAAATCTACACAAAAAACTAGAGTTCAAAATCCTAACATGCATAACCTGAAGAGTAAATTACATAAAACCACCCTTTATATATATATATGCTAATTTTTATTTAACAACCTCTAATATTTTAATTTTCATTTAACCACCTTTCATTTAACCACCCCAAATACTATTCCATCTAAGTTTCTGTCTAATTTTAACATGGTCCGTCAAAAAACTTTGTAGCTTAAAAGAAATAATTTTTTCCTAAAAAAATAGATTATCTATTGTTTTTTCAATTATAAATTATTTTTTCATTATATGTTTTATTACTTGTGCGGAGTGAGATCCGCATTCATCAAACAGTTAAATTTGTGAAAAAATATAGGGTTAAATGGGAGAGTATGCCCCTTTTGTATAAATGAGCACTAAGTTGGCTCCTTTTCATATTAATGGACTAATTAGACCTCATTTACTTATCTTTAAAGATTAAATAAAAGGGCAAATTAGGAATATGAAATTACTTAAGCCCAAGTCCAATTGTTTTAATGAAGGCCCAAGCCCAATTGGTTTAATGAAGGCTCAAGTGTTTTAATAAAAGGCCAAGCCCAATTGGCTTAATGAAAAGTCCAATTGTTTTAATGAAAGTCCAAATGTTTTAATAAAGTCCAAATATTTTAATAAAACCCGAGCCAATACACAAGCCTACGCTCAGGTCCAATACACAAGCCTACGCTCAGGTCCAATACACAAGCCTATGTCAGGGCCCAATACACAAGCCGATGTCGGGGCCCAATACACAAGCCTCCGCCGGGGCCCAATACACAAGGCTACGTCAAGGCCCAATACACAAGCCTATACTCGGGCCCAATACACAAGCATACGTTCGGGCCCAATACACAAGCATATGTCCGGGCCCAATACACAAGCATACGTCCGGGTCCAATACACAAGCATACGTCCGGGGCCAATACACAAGCATACGTCCGACCCCAATACACAAGCATACGTCCGGGCCCAATACCAATTGGACTAGTTGAACTTGTATATTTCATTATTGTTTTTTGTAATGTTATACTTAAAACCGAAGATTAATACACAATATTGATACACAATTTCAAATACACACTTCCTTCATTTACAAAAATATGTCGTTTACACAAAGTCAGTTACACAAGTCTAAGCTTCAAATACACACTTCCGTCGTTTACAAAAGTCCGTCGTTTACACAAGGTCAAAGTTACACAAGCCTAAGCTCAATCGAGTTACACAAGCCCATTTGAGTTACACAAGTTTAAGCGCAATCGAGATTCACAAGTTCAAGTGCAATCGAGATACACAAGTTCAAGCTCGTCATTTACACAAGGTCAATATTAACAAAATCAAGCAAACCCAAATACTGAATTTGACATATTGTTTCATCAAAATCAACTTCCACGTCCAATTTGGTACCACAAAACCCCTGAAACAATCCAATTACTGTTGAAATTCAAATAAACCCAAATGCCTACATAAAAAAGGAGCTTCTACTTGATGAACGCACAAGTTGCAATATAGCATTACACATCCAATCACTAATTCAAACAAAATTAAAACCAATTTTACATAGACTTCCTAACCCTTTATTGAAAAGAAGTTACCGAATTTCAATGGGCTTTTCCAATTCTGCACAAAGAGATGAGAAGCTTACACAAAACCTTATCCAATCATCCATCAAATTCTAACCAAACAATCCACAACAGAAGGCACGAAATCATAAGCCTAATAGATTTAATTGGGGGAAATCACACATTCACTTCCCAAATCGCATAATTTTCAATAGAATTAACCATTCAAATAACAAGAATTGCAAGCAATAAGCACTAGTGACCACCAAAGAACCATCCAACTAGCATAATTACTTGCAAGAGAGTGATGTTCAAAAGCCATTTGAAACAGTCCCAAGTTGAGCATCAAATTCGTCGGAAAGTGTATTTGAACTGAATAAATAATTGTTGTCAGGAACAGTAATCTTGTATTTATGCTCTTAAAACCCCATTAATCTTGTATTTGAACTTAATAAACAAACAACTTCACCAGGTTATAATTATACCCAAATTCATCAAAATCAGAATAGGGCTAGAAGAGGTGAGGACGGATTAACGGAATTGCGGCCGGAATTGAGCACCACCAGCGGTGGAGGCGGCCGGAGCTGACTCGAGGTGGCCGGTGGAGGGTTCGATCGGACCGAGACGAGCTGTCAGAGGGCGTACTGCAGATCTGGGCTCGCGCAGGTCTGGCGGTGTGCGAACAGGGCTCGCGCGAGAGAAGGCAGCAACAAGTATGGCTCGGTGGCGGTGATCCTGGGCTCTGGCGGTGGTCCTGGACTCCGGCGGTGGCGTGAGCAGATGCAGCGCAGGTGACTCGCGCAGATCTGGACGGAGGCTTGCGCAGGAGGAGGAGAAGACGGGTTGGCTCGCGCAGGGGTCCGGTCTGGTGTTCCGGCAACGGGGCGGCAACGGTGGATTTGTCCGGCTCCGACAACAGCAGGTGGAGGTGAGGCTGAAGAAGAGCCGTTCGTGATTTTTTACGGGACGGAGAAATGTAGAAGGAGAGAGGAAAGATGAAGAGAGTAGGCATAGAAAAAGTTAGAAATTAGGTTTTTTATTTTTTTAGTTTCCCTTATACTCCTCTAAATAATGAAGGTTAGATTTAAAATTTTTAAATAAAAATAGGAAGGCCTATCTAATATTAGTAAAACGAAAAAAGCCCCACTCCCTCATTATTTTTAAAAATATATGGTGTTTGTTCTCAAATTATTATATTTTAATTGTTAAATAATTAGTGTATTTGTTCTCAAATTTATAATTTTTTTTAGCCCATTAAAATAAAAATATCACATTTAAAAAGTTTCATTATCATGTATTAACTAACGATCGATAAATAAAAATTATTTAATTATCGAGTCTTAGGTTTATTTTCATATATTACAACATAAAAAAAAGACATAAGTAATGATGGCTTATAAATAGATAAAAACATAGTGTAGTTGGATTATTGGAGTTAATTTATATTTAGAAGGGTAGTTGGGTTGGCGATACTACTTATCTAATGACCCAATAAGCAAAGCCCAAAATGGTGGGCAACTGGGCAACCCAACATTAATAAAGGGAATGGCTGCAGAAGAAATTCAAGAAAGTAGATCGAGTCATAAATATAGTTTATGATATATATTAAATTATTTCTGTACGTCATGTAAGAGTTGAATAAAACGTTGAAGTATTTGGACATCCTTGTCTCCTCAAGGATAAGTTAAGACCTAAGCTTGTTAAGAATGGGAAAGAGTCGGTCCATTAGATAAGAAAGGCCATTCCATTGTATTTAATTGGAGGGAGAGTTGACTGGAGTTGTTCACCATGCCAATTGCCAATGGAGGTATGGCAGATCTAACTATTGTGATCACGTATGAAAAGGGTCCTGGGTTGTTGACAATAAGTGTAGGTATCGGTTAGATTATTGGGATTGAACGAAGAGATATTACGAGAGATTGATTCTCTTAGATGGTAGAAGTCGGTTGTAGAGCATCGGTTGATTGACTGGTAATGGCGGTGCGACTTGAGTTTGTACTTTGTATTTTAGGATTTATTTAGGCGGAAACGTGTTTAGATATCATATGATTTGATACCATGCATGTAGGGATTTGTAAACTGAAATCTTGTTTTATTCATTGATCGGACAAAATATTTATAACAAGAGTAAATGATAATATAATAATAAAATAAGATAAAAATAAACTAACAAATAAAAGAACAAGTCAAAAGATGAATATAAATAATAAATAAAGTGATAAATCCAAAAATTACGGCTTAGTGTATGACCCAATAATTTAATAGTATCCGAGAAAAAAATGATCAATTAGTCTCGCTCGATAATGTTAGGGTTTGAGAACTCTCACATCTGGTGAAGGGAACCCTCAATCAAATTGAAGTTGAATTGAAACTAGGGTTATGTACCGTTGGACTGGACTGAAAAATACGGCCTGATCCTTAACCGTATTTGTCTTATCCGGTTCAATTCTTACCGTAATATCCCGGTCCATATTTCATTGTTAGTTTTTTAAAAAAAAATCATGTATTTAAACCATATACAAATTATATGTTTTGAAATATAAAAAAAAAGACCAATATAATCTGGACCGAACCATTATAATCCGGTCCAGTCCATAAATCATTAGTGTGTAGGAATACTAACGGTATGTTCTGATCAATTGTATTATTGTTCAGGAACATTTGCGCAACCTTAATCGAAACCTTGAGCACAACCTTAATCTAAACCTTGAAACTTAAATACATGGCCATGCTAGACTGCTAGTGTGATCGCAATTTGATTGACAAAGTCGGTGTAAATTGGTCGTAACAAGTACTTCGTGGTCAGGAAATTAAGTTGATCCCGATTGTGATGGTACGAACGGTATCATTTTTGTTTCGATTGATACAAGTCGATGCTAAAATGTGGTGATAATTCCGATTTCATGGTCTAATATAGTGGCTGGCTAGCCGGTTGGGACCTCTTTTGCATATTGCTCATTAATATTAATTTTGTCAACTTTCAATTTCGATTTTTATTAGAATAAACTATTCATTTTCTCTGGTGGGATTTAAAAAAAAATCTATATGTTTGTATTACCTACAATATTTCTGAGTCTACCAAATTAAATTGGATATTAAAATTCGGGGTAGTCTACTAAAATTGGATATTAAATTGTCTTTTAATATACTCGTTTTTACAATCATTATCTTTATAATAAGGTCAATTAATTTCATCAGTAAAATGAGAACAAATAGTATATAGATTTTTAATATTTATATTGAGAAGTAAAACTCTACTAATTTCTTATTACAAGATATAACATATTCACAAAGATTTATGGACCCAAAGGTATGTATGTAATTAAGGACACATAATAGCAATCCCGTCTAATGGGGTGCGTCATTCGGTCCGTTGGTACAAGGTCTTCAAATTTTTTACGCCCATATATATCTTGAAGAAGTACAATATGTAATATTGAGTTGTTGGTTTAGTGAAAATCGTTGTTATAATTTTTACTTATTTATTCGATGGTCTAGTGTTCAATCTCTCCCAACAACACTTTTTTACTTATTAAGCCTCTTTCTCATTTTAATACTTTTCTATCTATTTTACATTTTAAATTCGAAGGAATGGTTATAAATTTTTCTATGTGATTTTATTATGGCTTTATTTTCTTTAAATAATGTTTAACACTATTGGTCTAAATTATTCTAAAAAATATCATATTTATTTGATAAATTTAGTTTTTTTTAATAGTTATTTACATAATTTGTTGTTTTACTTATTATTTGAATAATTCAGACCTTCTAATCTACTAAATTTTTAGTATAAACTAATATTATTTAATTAGTTAACTAAATATATTATCAAACTTATTAAATAAATAAATTATTAACTAATAAAATTATCATAAAATAACCTTAATATAAAAAAATTTATCAAATAAAGTTTATACTTATTTTGACACAGAACCTCTGAAACATTTTTTTTATTGGACGACCTTGCATAATAGGCATAAAATATAACTCAAACACAAATATACTGTGCTCTTTTCCCTCAAATTGGAGCATGAGAGTCTTGAAAGTAGTGTAAATAAATTTAAAAAAAAAAGAAAAAAAAAAAAGCGACGAGAACATCTCATGATATTATAAAACTATAGCTGAAGTAGTAAGCTAGATACGATGATTAATGTAACTTTTGGTAGCTAGGGCTTATATATGAAGCAAAAAATTGTAGAAATCTTGTGCTACAAACCACTTTGTAAAAAATATAGACACACAAAAAGAAGAAACTTAACTTCAGTCGTAGCCTTAGGTACTTACCAAAAAAAACCATAGTCGTAATTTTGGTACGAAATACATGGTAAAGTTTGATAAACTCACGATCTGATTATTCATTGATAGGAATGTCAAATATATACACAATTTGGAAACCCTAGGGTTAACTTAATAAACATTGAATTACAAATATAACCCTATCACTAACACTCCCCCTCAAGCTGGAGGTGGGGAAGCGACAACTCCAAGCTTGGATAAGAGAAACTTGAAACGAGAAGGACCCATGACTTTGGTCATAATATCTGCTAGTTGGGATATTCCAGGCGTAAAAACAGTACGAATTGCTCCCCTAGTGATTTGATCTCTGACAGTATGACAATCAACCTCAATGTGCTTTGTACGCTCATGAAACACTGATTGTTTGCAATGTGAATCGCTGCTTGATTATCACAGTGGAGCTTCATGGGAAGGTTATGGTGAACACCAAGAGATAGAAGAACGGAGCGAAGCCAAAGAAGTTCACAAGTAGTGGTTGCCATTGCTCTGTATTCAGCTTCAGCTGACGATTTGGAAACCGTGATTTGCTTCTTAGTCTTCCAAGAAATCGGTGATGAACCAAGAAGAATGTAATAACCAGGTCACTGGAGCATAGTCAGAATCGCAATAGGCAATGATAATCAGGTCACTGGAGCATGACAAAAAAATTCCTCGAGCAGGAGCAGACTTGAGGTATCGGAGGACTTTGAGAGCAGCTTCCCAATGACCAACATGAGGATTTGACATGAATTGAGACAGAATGTGAACCGAGTAGGCAAGATCCGGACGAGTGATAGACAAATAGATCAAACGAACAACAAGGCGCCTATATTTCTCCGGATCGTCCAAAACAGCAGTAGAGTCGGTTTGCAAGCTATGATTGGAAGGCATGGGAAATGAAGTTGGCTTACAACCAAGAAGACCAGCGTCATTAATAATATCCAATGCATACTTTCGTTGATTAAGCCAGATGCCAGATGGAGTCCTGACAATTTCAATACCAAGAAAGAAACGGAGGGGACCAAGATCTTTCATATGAAAGCAGGTATGTAGATAAGCCTTAAATCTAGAGATGGTGGCAGGGTTGTTGCCAGAGATAACTAGATCATCAACATAAATAAAGATTTGAAGGGTGATACTTGACTTGCAATATGTGAACAGGGAATAATCAGCATATGACTGTTGAAATCCATATCGAAGTAAAGCACTAGTAAACTTGTGAAACTAGTTGTGAGGCGCCTGACGAAGACCATATAAGGATTTGCGCAGACGACAAACCTTACTAGAGGTGCGAAACCCAGGCGGAGGAAGCATATAGACTTTCTCATGTAGATCACCATGAAGGAAAGCGTTGTGAACGTCCATCTGATGTAGTTCCCAATTCCGGATGGTAGCAACTGCAAGAAATAACTTAACAGTGACAAGCTTAGCAACCGGGGCAAAGGTCTCAGTATAGTCAATACCCTCTTGTTGACGATTACCCAAAGAAACAAGACGCGCCTTATAACGCTCAATTTCACCATTAGACTTGTACTTAATACGGAAAACCCATTTGGATCCGATAGCACGCCGATCAGGGGGAAGATCAACATAGTCCCAAGTCCGATTTTGTTGAAGAGCGGAGATTTCTGCTTTCATAGCAGCTTTCCAATGCGGGTGTGTAACCGCCTCTCTGAAAGAAGATGGTTCTTGTTCTTGCTGAATAGAGTTAAGTGCAGCAATATATGCAGGAGACAATTTATCATATGATAAATAATTGACCAGAGAATAAGGCGTACCTGAGGAAGATGAAGGAGAGATGACGTTCGAAATGGGATCATACAAACTCGCCTTTTGACACGCAAAGTCACGAAGCATTACTGAGGGTTTGGTAATGCGGGTACTCCGACGAGCAGGGGTCGGATTGGGATTTAGTGATGATGTGGCAGGTTGGGATGGGTCAGTAGTAACCGTGGGCAGGAGGGGAGTTTGGCAGGGGTAGGTATAGCTGGGGTAGTTACGGCAGGAGCAGGAGTAGGTGGGTTAGTTATGGCAGGCACAACATGCACTGTAGGCACGACGTGTCGCGCAGGGATTTGAGGCGTAGAAAAACTTTCTGCAGAGGGAGCAGATGGGTGTTGCGGCTGACACGTGGCAGTGGGGACCACAATGTCACGCAGAACATGTTGTATAGGAGTAGCTGGCTGCTGCAAGTCAGTATAAATAGGATCCAAGTTTTCTTCTTCAACGATGTGAGATCGAGGAAGTGAGTGAGGGATTGAATTAATTGGAATATTTGTGAAAGGAAATTGATCCGCATAAAACCTAGCATCGCATGTCGTAAAAATTTGATTAGATTCTAGATCAAGCATTTTCCAACCCTTTTGAAATTGTGGATAACCCAAAAAGACATATTTCCTACCCCGTGGACGAAACTTGTCAGCATTGCGAGGAAGGACCGAACAATAGGCAAGACACCCTAGGGTACGAAGATGACTTAATGATGGTGGTGACCCAAATAAAACTTTATACAGAGTTTTATTTTTAAGAACAGATGTAGGGGTGCAGTTAATAAGATAACATGAAGTAAGAATACATTCCCCCCCAAAATTTAACAGGTAAATTCCCTTGAAACATCAAAGCTCTAGCAACATTCAAAATATGTCTATGCTTTCGTTCAACCCTCCCATTTTGCATTTTGTTGTGGCGTATAAGGACAAGAGGTTTCTAAAAAAATACCATCAGTGTCAAGAATAGACCTAAGAGCCAAAATTTCTTTAGCATTGTCACTCCTAAATGTTTTGACCTTGGTATTAAACTGAGTAGAGATCATAGAACAAAAGACATGAATAATAGAGTGAATTTGAGCCTTGCTTTTTATTAAATAAACCCAGGTGCAACGGGAAAAATCATCCACAAGTGTAACAAAATAGGAACAACCAGTTGTTGACATGACTCGATAAGGACCCCAAATGTCTAAATGAACTAACTCAAATAAAAACAAAGCATGCGAAGTACTAGGAGGAAAAGACGAACGAGGTAGTTTGGCTCGAAGACAAATGTCGCAGGGATCAATAGATGGCGATGAAGGATGGCCAAGGCGTTGATGAAGAATTGTGGAGGAAATTTGTGTAGCAGGGCATGAATGTGCTAAGGACGGAAGCGTCATCCAACGAAGCCAGTAGACCCCATTACGAGCTTCACCCAGTCCAATCACCATCCTCGAAGTACGGTCCTGTATTACACATAGCCGATTAGTTATCATAAAGACAAAATTGAGATCTACAGTCAACTAATTAATGGACAACAAGTGACTCTATACCAGGCACATAAAGAACGTTGGGAATAGTGGCATTCCTGTTGAGGCGAATAGATCCGACTTGCTTGGCAGTGACAATTACACCATTAGGAAGTTTGATGAGTCGCTTGGAAACCGATTGAAGATCGTATAAATAACTCAGGATGTCTGTCATGTGAAAAGATGCCCCAGAATCAAGAATCCAAGGAGAATGCACAATACTTGCAGTCGTATCATGATTAGCATGATTACGATTGGAATGGAGGATGGAAATCAAAGAAGACCATTGGGTATCCGAAATGCTAGATCCGACATCACTACGATCCTGAGTGGTGAGAGATAATGGCGCCACTGGCATCGTGTGTGCCACAATAGCTTCCGACGATCGCGCCTCTTCCTCATCTTTGGCTTTGATTCTTTTGCCACAGGAACATGCACAACAGCATACGTTCTTTTTTTTTGGCAATGGTAAATTCGGAGACCACCCGGTTCGATCGGCTTAGCCGCTCTACGTGCGGATCGGGTAGAAAGTCGTGGCCCATTGCTGGGGGATACCCTCCCAATATCAATTTTTCCATACATGCCGCCAGGAGGAACACAACGACATACGTTGGTTTGATGGGACGCAACATCATCCCATAATTTTATTTTTTTTTAGTTTGCCGAAATAAGCACCAATTTGTTCTCCTTCTTGGAAACCCTTGGCAAGATCGGCACGGAGTTGTAGAAGACGCGGACCATTTCCCACATCACACCGTTGTTTGATATCTTCCCATAATAGGAAAGCGGATGCGCAATAACTTACAGATTTGCGAAAAGATGGATCCAAGGCTGCCATTATCCAACCGTGAAACATGAAATTGACACAAATCCAATGCGAATAATCATCCGATTTGGAATCAGGTTCTTCATGTTCACCATTGATGAACCCAAGCTTTCGTTTAGCAGCAAAAACATGGGTCATAGCAATCGACCAATCTGCATAATTCTCCTGAACAAGAAGAATTGGACAAATTTGTTGAGCAGGGTGATCAGATGGATGAAGATAGTAAGGAGATTCAACCGTAAGAGCCATGAGAAATATCGATCTTGACGGCCGAATAGAATTTTAGGCGGAAGAATAGGGTTTGGATCGTTAGTCTGATACCATGTAAAGTTTGATAAACTCACGATCTGATTATTCATTGATGAAAATGTCAAATATATACGCAATTTAAAAACCCTAAGATTAATTTAATAAATATTAAATTACAAATATAACCCTATCACTAACACATAAATCATGTTTTGTTCCACTCTGAATAATTATTACCTTTGATCATCACCTAGCAAGTGGAAAAGCCCGGATTATCTGTAGGATGAAGGTAATATCGAGTTAACGGTGAGGGGCGGCGGTGGATGTCATGCTCGATTCAATGGACTTTTCAATAGTATATAATTCATTTTTAAGAAATAAATAACAGTAACGTTTACTTAAGATAACATGGATGTATAGGGATCGATATCCGGATCCATAATTCATTTATGTGAAATAAATATTCAAATAGGCACACTTGTATGTATAAAGACTGAGTAGGTCAGATTGATCCATGAATTAAATGCCATTTACGTTATAAATTGTCACCCTCTGTAATGTATCTTCACATTGCCTATCAAATTATATAAAAAAACACACACACAAACTAAACTGACAAAAAAATGGCTACAATATCTTTCACCCTCGCCATGCCCCGACGTGTCCACGTCACCACACGAGCCCACTTCCAAAATGGGTACGCCGGAGTTTTATCTTCTCCGGCAAAGAAACCCTTGCCGGTGATCAGTAGATCGTCAGCTAATCAAACGGAGGTTATAAAGTCGTTAGAGGGATGGGCTAGCAAACACATGCTACCGTTTCTAAAGCCAGTGGAGGAGTGTTGGCAGCCACAGGATCTCCTTCCCAACTCATCTCAGCCGTTGGATGAGTTCACCGATGAAGTGCGGGCTCTACGTGAGAGAACTGCTGAGCTGTCCGACGATTACTTCGTGGTGTTGGTCGGTGATATGATCACCGAAGATGCGGTCCCCACTTACCAAGCTCATCTTGCTAACACTCATGGGTTCGAGCCTGACTCGGGTTCGGATCCGTCTAGCTGGGCTACTTGGACCCGTCAGTGGACCGCTGAGGAGAACCGGCATGGTGATCTGCTACGTTCTTACTTGTATCTGTCGGGTCGGGTTGATATGGTTATGGTGGAGCGGACGGTGCAGTACTTGATCGGATCTGGATGGGTAAGTGACCGTTGATTATTGCTCTACATATTAACTGCTATTGTGCATGGGCATCTGTCTTTCATTCAGTAATTGTCTACGTATAATCAATTTTGCTTTGACTTGTTTTTCTTTCTTTGAAAATGACGCAATTATGAAAATGAAAATAAATGCGTTGGGACGTAGGAAGAAAAAGAAAAGTTTATCACGTCGATAACACTGTATTACTCATCCTACTATTAATTGATTTTATGATTGAACATGACAGTATCTTACTCTTTTTACTATTAATTGATTTTATGATGGAACCTCGACGGTTTATGGTGTAGGTTTACTTTGTAAAACCTTTCACATCTTTAACCCGACAGATATAAAAAAATATAAATTAACAAAATGTTAGACATAATTAATTATAAAAAAAGCATAATACCTCTGGTTGTCAAATCATTTAAACTTTAACATTTTGGTTCATAATATTTAGTCTTATAAATATTATTAATAATCAAATTTTTTTATGAATATAAATCTAACTAAATAAGTATTATTAATACTCAAACTTTCAATAAATATAAATTTAATTATTTTTTTATTTATTGTTTGTATTTTCAAACATTATTATTATTTTTATACAATTTTTAAAAATTATTATACATTATTAAATATTATAATTTTAACTTTTAGATTTCTTATATATGTATTTTTTACCGGCATTTATTGAGAACCAAAGTAAGTATAACTTGAAAGTATACATTTATTTTTTGATTTTCTTTGGACGAGTACATAATTACCCGGTTCATGCATGAGGATTAGTGAGGTATAGGGTAATGTGTACATATGTTTAGAGTTAGATGAAACCTCCTAAATTATCAAGAGAAATATAACCTGTTATAATATTTTAATTATTAATATTAAACAAAATAATGCTAACTTTGAATTATTATATATTTATTCAAAAATAATATTTATTTCTTCATAAATTCATTTATAAGTAGTTTCTTATATATCATCGAAAATAGTATAAGTGGGTGACCGTGAATTGTATTTAAAAAAATCAAATCAATATGTTATAAAAGCCATAAAATAATTTAACTTATTTAACATGTTTTTACTCGTTGAATATATTACACTAGTTATATACCTTTTTTTAATTATTGTAAGATATTAAAGGGTGTATTTTATACATAATATATTTGAGTTATGATACTAAAACTAAGCTTCAATTTTATACCTTTTGGTTTATAATCTCTAAAAAAAATTTATAAATATTATATGATAGTAATTTAAAATTTTAAAAATAAATTGCATATTACACACATAATCCTATTTAAACATTTGGAGTTTTGCGAAAGCTACTTTAGAGTGGACAATTTTTTTAAAAAAATTCAACATTTAGGATAAGCTGTAAAATAATTTGTATGTTCGTGAGCAGCTTTCACAATAACCCAAAAAAATATGGGCCACAGCGAGAAATAGAAGCTATCCCACATTGCATATGCAAGTAATGCAACATGTATGTATAACAATGACGTGACACTGAACTTACAATAAATCACCATCAACTCAACAAAAATAAGTTAAAATAAAATTTAAAAATTAAAATATGTCTCATGCAGGATACAGGTTTAGAACGAAGCCCCTACTTAACCTTAATCTACACCAGCTTCCAAGAGCGCGCCACCGCGATCTCACACGGCAACACCGCGCGGCTCGCCAAACAAGGCGGCGACACCGTCCTGGCTCGCATCTGCGGCGTAATTGCAGCCGACGAGAAGCGTCATGAAAAAGCCTACTCAGCCGCCGTGGGAAAACTGCTGGAGGTAGACCCCACAGGTGCCATGGTGGCAATCGGCGAGATGATGAAGAAAAATATCGTCATGCCGTCACACTTGATGTATGACGGGCGGGACCCACAGATATTTCAAAACTTTTCGGCAGTGGCACAGAGAATGGGGGTCTATACGACGTCGGATTATGTAGATATACTGCAGCATTTGATCGATGTTTGGAGGTTGGAGAAGGTTGGGGATCTGAGGGCTGAGGGTAGAGAGGCGCAGGAGTTTGTGTGTGGATTGCCGCAGAGGATTAAACGGCTGCAAGAGCGTGCGGAGGAGCGAGCTAAGAAGAGGAAGCCACGTGGAGCTCAGTTCAGCTGGATCTTTAATAAGGAAGTGTAGGAGGCGCAGGAGCTTATGTTATGCTGTACTTCAATATAATTTGTATTGTATTATAATAAACATACCTTTAAAAAATATTATAATAAACTTTAATGTAACGTGCTTTTATAGTTTTATATATATTACTCTCACGTAGTAAAGAAAATGGGTGTACAACTATCCGATTTAATCGATCAACCGGCACGAAAATATGGGTGAAAACCTAAGAATTTCGGGTGGTGGGTGGTTGACGGGTGGTGGGGCGGGTATGGGTGGAGGTCCAACCACCCGCCCCATCACCCTCCCGTCCACCCGTCCCGTTTCACCCGTTTAAATTATACACATAATTGTGTATAATGTGGTTTGACAGTTTCGTAAATGTATGTTTTATGCTTTGTTATTCCTAAAAACTGATGAGTATGAATTGAATTTTTTGCATTCCTAAAACTGAAGTTATGTATATAATGTATGTTTTGTGCTTCAAGAAGCATCAAGGAGAAAATTAGCATGTATGATCATTGTAAAACAAGTCTGCACTCCACCTATTTCATGCTTTAAACTACATTAATTGTCATATAGAGAAGTTTTTGAGAACTTTAAGATTCATTATCCTAGGTTTATCTTTGATGTTCCTAGTGATGATGAGCGAGTTTCGATTAAATATATTTGCTTGAAATTGTCTAAGTTTCACAAGGTGACATATATTTTTTCGTCGAGAAACTACCCAACAACTAATTTGTTCTTTTAAAAGGTTTGTATGGTTAAAGTTTCTTTATTGAAATGGTGTTCTAGTGTTGATTTGAAGATCAATGGTATGGATAAATATATGCTTGATAAGTTTGATAAGCATTGGTCGAATATAAGTGGAATTTTGACAATAACAACAATTTTGGACCCAAGAGACAAATTGGAATGTGTTGATGATATTTTAACAAGATATACGGTGATAAGGTCTTTGTTCAGATTGAAAAATTGAAAACATTGATGTTGAATATTTTGCATGAGTATCAAGACTTAGTTGAAGATAATGATGATCAAGAATATGTAAGTTTAACTTCTAGATTGCCTGGAAAGAGACGTGTAATTTCTGATGATGATAATTTGATTAATCTAAGAAAAGTTTGAAGAAGGTTAGTGTAAGCCATGAGTTGGACTATTATCTTCAAGAAGTTGTATTACCTGATAGTAAATATTTTAATGTTCTTATCTTTTGAAAATCCGATCTAAAGTTCCAAACTTTGCAAAAGATATTTTGACAATTTTCATGTCTATTATGACTTTTGAAATTATTTTTTGTATAGGTGGATGAGTGCCGAGTGGTGAGTCCTTATCCTTAATTAATGGTTAAGTTTGATTTCTAAATTATTTTTTTTCTCTTTTATTATGTTAGGTTGCTGAAGTGGATCGCTATATCGAAATCTAGAGGGGTTTTATTTTGATTTATGTTTGTTGTATGCGGAAAATGTTGGGTTTGTTTGCATTATGTTGGTTTGTATTATTTGGAAAACTTTTTTTTTTTTGGTTTATCATTTTGCACAATATTTTGTAGTTTTGTAAATTTTGATTTGTGTTTTTTTGAATCTGAAAATTGACATACACCTTCAAAATTTTAAAAACGAAAGAATTACTTCACATCCGATTATATCACCCGAACCACCGATAATCCGGTGGGTGAGATAAGGGTGAAGTGTTAAGTGAGTGATGGACGGGTTGAGTGATAACTTAATTAGGTTGGGTGGTTGGTGAAAGTGGTATATCCCCATCAACCGACCCGTTTCTATTCCTACTCCCATAGTCAAACCTTGAATTATTAAGGCCTCTGCCGAAAATAATACATTTCTATCTGCATATACTTTTAAATTTTAAATTACAGTTTAATTATATATTTTTCATTAAAATTACGTGCTATATTTTTATTTTCTTAAAAAATCTATGGTATCTTTAATACATGTCCCTATGTCAGTAACACTCATATCAATGAATGCTATCATCTTTTTATACCCATTTATAAGTATTTTTTTCTAAAATAATAATTGTGAAACTAGATAAAATATTAACTATTCTTAGGAAGGATTGAAGGTTCAGGAAGAACCGTAACCTAAAACCTTCATTTATACGAAGAACCCACGATTTAAAATAGCAATTTTATTTCAAAAAAAATTGTGTGTAAAAACTGTTGTTTAAAATTTGAGATTTATTTGTAATTCTATTTGTGTGAATAACCCATAGATGGTATATGCACACACAAAATTTTGAAAGAAAATCGTAATTTTAAATCTCAGGTTTTTCATGTATATATTGGTTTTAAATTACGGCTTTTTTCGAACCTCCAAAACTTTAATTATAATTCTACTAAAAAAAAATCAAATTTAAAATTAATTTCTTTTTTTATATTATTATTTAGAAAAAAAAATCTCATTTTATAATTTACCCTATTTTTATCTTTAATTATAAATCCACCTTTATTCTTGACAATGGATGTAAAAAATTTTTTTTTTCCGAAAAAGGAAAGCGGTTCGAAGCAGTTCGAAGCACTAGACGACACGCCGTCTAGTGGGTCGAAAGGCCGAAAAAGATCGGCAGACGGACTAACCGTCACGAAGAGCAACAACAGAAGAAAAAGAAACAAAAAATACATCAAGAAAACCCGACAACAAAGAAGTCAACGAGGGAAAGTGTGGTCCAGTCCAACGGAAGCGGTGAGTACAAAGTTCGTCCTCGAAGAGAGTACACAGGAATGAAGCCTGAGGAACAACTGTGGACACTTCAGATTTGGGCTTGCAACGGAGCTTTTAGGAATCGATAATGGATGTAAATTGGTTCAACTGCCCAAAAAAAGGCCACCATTATTTTATCTTCATCTTCCACGTATTGCCTTCTAGCTGTAAATTGGTCTTCACTAGTGTTTTGCTTGGGTTCATATTGCTTTCTAGATCTCCAAGGTACATATTATCTCCTTATTCTCTATTCAAATCGTAGCTTATAGTGGAATCCACTAAAGAAATCAATTTATAATAATATAGTAAAAATATTTTTTTGATGAATCATCTCATCGTCGCACTCTTAAAATCCAGTGTTTTGTATAGTGAATATACTGTGGAAAATTGATCGTGATATGTCACATTTATGATTGTGGCAAGGTCACGTTTATGCCCCTAACCATATGATTTTCATCCAACAATCTGTCATATTTTACAAAGGGTACATTATATTTTAAGGGAGATTGACTACCCTTGCTTAAATATATTGTTGAACCAACTAATTTTAGGACATTATGAGCCTAATATATAGGATATATAGGGTCGGTAAACTGATTATCCTTTGGTCAATTGGTTTTAGTATGAAAATCGCATCGGATTTATGTATTGGGGTTTAGGCATAATACGCATGTGTTTACGTGCACATGACCCCTACTCTACAGTCTTGATACGTCCCTGAAAGGCGATGTCATTCGTGTTTCCGGCTAAGACGACATGACAAGCTTCATGCCAATAAAAGTTACGAAATGAAAAGTATATTATTAAATACATAAAATATGGAAAATTTCTTCATAAATGAGCAAACTTCATGTCATGGTTCAGCATGCCGCTTGTCGGGTAGTCTTAGCCGGAGACACGGAAGACATCACCATACATGGATGTATAAGGTCCGTTTGTACCAGACTTTGACATGGTATAAGTGTAGTTAACCTTTATTCGACTCGCGATCTTATCATGTGTCCAAGTATCAACTAATGTCAATTAATTTTATAATATAATGAGTTTAGCCCTAACGCACATGTAAACTAGGACAATGTGAAAACTCCTATATAAGATACATGAAAACTCTTTCTATTGCCAATTAGTTTTATAATGTAATGAATTTAGTCATAATACACATGTGCGCTCGTATACACAAGACCTCGTTCTACGCTTACAGTGGACTTTGACATACATGCTAATGTACTTTTCTATAAATCGTACTGTATTGTAAATTTGTAAGAATGACTAACATATGTAACGTACTTGTGTGTTTATTGTTGGAAATCTGCAATGAATTCAGATTATGATATATATCATCTCATAACCCAATAAGCAAAGCCCAAAATTGAGAGCAACTCATCATCATTAGATGGAAGATTGAAGGCATCCCCTAGCTAGTTTTCCCAAATAGGCTCCACATAAAATTTGTTGTATTCTGAGGGAAGGATAGCCTAGACCAACAACAACCCTCCTTAATAATACACTCTCGTAAGGACGTCATGAATTACCTAATAGGATGTAAACACGTACGTGCTCTCTTAGAAATGTATAGATAAGGCGGAGATAAACCTACATCAAATGCAAGCATGATTATAAATAGCATTAATCTATATACCTATACTAAAAGAGCCGTCACTTGTGCTGACGTGGCGCTTCTAGAATTTTTTAGGCGATTAAAACTTTTTTTTTAAGCCACAAAATCTTTGTTACTAAAATAAAATTTTAAATATATTAATTGTTTAACAAATCTCGTAAAATACTTTAAATTTGAAAATAACGGTTTTTTTACTAAACTATTGTTTATATATACACTAAAAATCTGATTAGTTGTTATTTGAACGGATCTTAACAAAAACAAATACGTAAATTCCTTTTGATCGTTAGTTGTTAGATCACGTATCATCATAGCCTCTTATCTCTTTTTTTTTTATTTCGAATTAATTTAAATTTTAATCTTTCTCAACAAGTTTTGTTAATCCTAACTATGTTTTCCCTATATATATAGTCGTCTAAGTACGACTTTTATATCTCATCTCGCAACTTTTTCATTGTTTTCTTCACTTATCTTAGTCATGTTCAAATAAATTAAACTGATTAGGGGATTCATTTATTTTTTATTCGATTCTCATAGTATTATTTTCATATTAAAATTAACAAATCGTAATGTTGTTTGCAGGTTAAATGGCGATCAAGTTCCCACAACTCGATCGACTTCTACTGTGTTCGCCAGATTTCTTATGTGCGCAATTTTTAACTACGGAATATTCGCATGATGTTGGAATTTTTATGATGTTTTCGGTAGCTTTGATAAATTAATGTTGCATATTTACGTTCAGTGCAAAAGGAAAATCAAGCCGAGGTGGATGTATTTCAAGGCTGTCGATATTGAAAAAAGAATTGTAGGACACAGGATGTTTGCTCCTAGACTGTGAGAACTCCAAGCGCAACTTCAATGGAGTGGTGACAACCAGCCGTGACGGATACATCATCTGACGTCAACTTAAACGGCAGATCGCGAGAAAGGTAGTTTGCAATAGCCCTAACATGGAAAGAACGACTCATGAGTGCAAAATCATCATAACAGATATAATGAAAACGTACAATTGAAGAAATTGTATAGTATTACCGGCGAGCAGGGAGGATGCCGACGGCGGGAGAGTAGCAATTGTAAGAGCCGGAGTGGAGGGCGGTGGATACGGCGTTGACAGCGTCGGGAGAGGTGCGGAAGCATGGATAGGAGTTGGGGTCGCCTTGACCGACGTGAATTGTCCGATGATCGTCGTCAGGGTCAAGGTTGGCTTGTAGGGTTATTCTCAGTGTACGTTTTTCCTTCTTTAACTTTCATTGGTAGATTTGAAATTCTTTCTCACGATTGATTTATGATTTTTTGTTACAGATGATGCACCGGAAACCAATGATTTGTAGTCGCAACTTTCGCATGAGCCCTAAGCTAGGTCCATGGCCTCTGCGCCGGAGTCTTTACAAATAGCACACTTTCTTGGGCGAAATGGATTGCATTTCAAATGAAGTTCTATGGCTAGAAGAATGCGAGTAATTCCGGCCAGTTTGTAGTGCCGATGAGTCCTGAGACGTTGTTTCTACCCCATCAAATAAGGACTATGGAGTGCATCAAATCAAACTGTTGTTTAGAGCTTTGTTTCTTGCATCTCGCCATAGAACTTAGTTTCCTGCTTATAGCTTAATTTTTTCTTGCTTCTCCTTGACAGTCCACACAACACCCATCAAATAATGACTATGGCGTGCATCAAATAAGAAACGAGGGTGATGGTGACGACCGTTTGGGATCGTGTTGTGATTGCTTTGGTCAAAAATGACCGGTTAGTGAAGAGGATGGGGATATCAAGTGTTCCACTGTAAAACAACAATTTTTGCATGTGAACACTCCTGCGCGGTTGCGCCCCTTGATAGTTTCTTTTTGATGTATATAAAATTGAAATTATAAGTTTTAATGAGTTAATTGATTCATAATATATAATTTAGTATATACTTAATGTTTTTTTGTATGTTAGATGTTTATCCTCTCCAACACCTCTCCTACACGCAAACACTTTAAATGTAACTCTAATCTATTTTGACGGATGACCTCTTAATTTTTCTCGTAATTTATTTTTTTAGTAAATCTATAATTAAGCCATCAAATCTTTTTTACAAAACCGAAATTTAAAACAAAATAAATTGGTATATTTTGTTACCAGTTTGTTTGATGGCAAATCTTAGATATCACCCTGTTCAGTTCCGATTTTGAGAATTTGAGAATCAAACTAGATAATGATTCTTACCTAAAAAGCTTTGTATCTATTAAAAATATTTGGTTCGTGCATACTCTTCCAACGTATATTAAAACTTGTGGGAAAAGCTTATCACGTCTGTAGCTTCTAAAGCAATATTCCATACACAATTTTTTTTTACTAAAGTCTTTTAAAGTTAAAAACAATATCCAAAATCCTTAAAAACTAAACCTAATCCGAAATTAATTGTTGTTAATTCTTCTGAATAATATTTTTGATTGAATCGGTAAGGCTTCCCTAATACGCCTAATTCTCCCTATATATACTAATTACACACACAAAATCTTGAAGCCATGTTACAAGAGTTCTTGATGATCCAAGATGATAAGTTGGAGGTTTCGTATGAGAAACAAAGTAAAAAAACACTACACTGAAAAGTGGGATGAGGGGGCAAAAGCTTAAAATTGATTGCGTAGATACCCTTCCAATCAAAATTTATATTATCGGCTCTACTGTAGAAAAAAGGTTTCATTCTTTTCCTTAAGTTATGATTGTGTTAAATATGTTTATGTTAATTATACTGGATACAACCACAAAACCATCTTCAAAGCATGAAAGGAAGTTGATGGAGTGAAGTGAAGCTAACTAAAACAAAAAAGTGAGCTTCTGCAAAGAAAAAGTTGGAAAGAGGAAACAAACAAGTAAAGAGCTTCTGATTCACGAAAACCATATTCAACAACTGAAGTGGATGTTTTGATAGGTTCAAAGTTTCAATTAACTTGTAGTTGTATCACAACGTCTTCTTCATTTGCTTCCTCTTCCTTATTCATATAAATACACCTTGGTTTCTTTTCTTTTCAAGTGAGCCATAACATTGGAGGTCATGTTCTATGCTCTCGCTAAATATCGAATATAAATTTGTTTCTATCCATGCCTTTTTTAGGCGACAAACTTGACACATAGAAACAAATAGCAATTAGCAAACATGTTATATCATACACGATTTCAATCATGGAGGAACAAATTGTAAGGAAGCAACCTTTTCAAAAAGGTCTAACTTTCAAGTTTTCAAGCTGATGTGGCTTCAAGGGCTCCCAAGGATCTTCTTCATCACTGTCATCATCATCAAAACACTCAGGTTCAGAGTGATGATCCCACATATGGTAATCAAAATTGCTGTTATCAGAGAAATTGAATGTGGCAGGGAAATTGAATGTGGCAGGATCAAGATCAAGATATATCCCTTTCATAAGGAGCTTCCATTTCAGGGATATTGAACGTTTCCTCGGGAGAGAGGCGTTTGCAGTGGCCACACCAGGGGGCATAAAAATCAACGAGTACATAATCCAAAGAAGAGGTAACGAATTCGAAATTGGAATCGTCGAGCTCTATGACCTTGCCATCAATGGCGAACTGGTTATCAGCGGAGATCGAACTTCCACCATAGAATAGAGAGAAACAGTACGGTTTAGAACAATTTAGGGTTTATTTTTCAGGTTGTTTTTTAAATTAATTTTCCTAAAAGTCCTAACATTATATTTCAAATCTGAAATTTTTGATTTTGCAATTTGTTATAATTCGATCCAATTCATTTCTAACTAATTCTTTTAAAAAAAAATTCATGTTCACGATTTGTTTTTCGTAACTAATTCGTTTATTTTTGTTTTTTGTTTTTCTTTTTAGTCCTCTATTACTTGATCGTATTTTTACCATATATCTGTTATAATTTAAAATTTGTATTTATTCTTTTCTTTTTTTTAGCGCTTTGATTAGTACATATAAGTTCCTATGTTTAAAAATATTTAAATTATATGATCATATGTATGAATTATGATAGATACATATACTATCCTTTCCTTTGTAAACCAGGTAGTTATCATTCTCTAAATTCTATTTAATTTTACAATTTTCGTATTATTTGATCATAATTCTCTTCTTTTTTTTTTACTATTTTTGTTAGTATTTATATGTTCCACTTTTTGCATTTTTTATGTCGCTTTATATATATTGATCAACAATTTAGAATCGTCCATTTTCTATTTATCTTTAATTTATCATTAATTAAAACTCAATACATATACGCCAAAGTATCGACCGAAATGTAATAATATATGCTTTGTAAATTTTTTTATTCGTCTCCTTAATGTAATTAATGCAAGAATTTTTATTTGTTATTATTAATAAATATTTACTAATGTTATATATATATATATATATATATATATATATATATATATATATATATATATATATGCAGGGTAATTATATGTGACAAGTAAAATAAAAAAACAAATTCGCACCAAAAAAATCATTATTTAACAAATATCCGTGCACGGCACGGGTCATGAACTAGTTGAAAATAAGAAAAGTAATTTATTAAACAATTCTATCCTCACAACAATAATTGAGAGTAAGAAAATTAGCCCATCAAACAATTCTATATTAATTGGGAGTAAGAAAAGTAGGCAAGTAGCCCATCGATCAATTCTATCTTTACAATGTGAGATCATAATCTAAAGATGATAGCACAATATAAGACTTGTCTAAAACAATGACTTATTTGGACATCCTTGTCTCCTCAAGGATAAGTTAAGACCTAGCCTTGATAAAGAATGGGCCGGAGAGGGTCCATGACTGGAGTTGTGTCACCTTGCCAATGGATTATAATTATGGGCAGATACAAGTAGACTATCATCATCGGGTCTAAAAAGGTTTTGGGTTGATCAATGTTCGAATTTTTAAGGAAGTCTAGTTTAGGATGACTTTAAAGAATGCAATTGTATTGTTAACTGGTTGACTCATTTAAAAAACTCGAGACACTGTTGATAATCCGAACTTCGTGTTATCGTCCATAATTATGCTTTATGTTGGATTACTTCTTTTAGGTAGATCAATTTAACCGTTTTCTGTTATAAAAAAATTAAAATAAATTAAGTTTGTAACAGAGTGCAATAGAGGATCTGAACTCCTTGTTGTTTCGTTATCATGAAATATATTCGAACTCCTCGTGGATTTGTTATCATGAAATATATTCCTACGTTTCATATTTTTAGGATTGTGTTAGTTTACCAAAAAATAGTAATTTTTGATATTAGATATAAGAATAGCAAAACGTGTTATAATTACGGTTTAAGCACGTAAAATTTATTTTTTTAAAAAAATCGTTGTTTCAAAAAATGGTTTCATCGTATAACTCGAGGTTTTGAACTGTGAGTCTTTTGAACCTCCAAATTTTTCTATACTAGTAAATACTTTTACTTCTTCCCATATTCATAATTATTTTTCTTTTCTTACTATTTATAAATAAATAAATAAAATCTTAATTTTAAATTATATTGACCAAAAGCCCTTCGGAAAAAACAAAACCCCCTTCGTTTGTAATTGCGGGTAGCGCCTCTAAATTTTTCTATACTAGTAAATACTTTTACTTACATTATAAATAGTCACCCTCTAGGATTTTTTTTTTCAGACTACACAAATTGTAAAAAAGAAATATCCCAAAAAAGAAATAGTCATCCTCTATGATTTTACTTCTTTCCTATATTCAACAATTCTAACTCAATCAAACTAGACAAATACAATATTATAATTCACACAAATTCAAGCAAAGTATTCAAATCGCACATATGCCATTAATCAAGTTAAAGCTCAAAATTATCATCTAAGGCTAAATCACCAAGACAATATAATCGTAGAGATCCTACCAATCTTAGAAGAACAAATTTTTCTATTTCTATTTTTTTATAGAGATGCATGCAAAAATGTAAACATGTGACAAGGAATTTCAACTACCTAAATGCAATGCAATGAAACAAACATATTAAAATAATGCAAATAGCCATTGTCCTCAATGTGAAGAATAATAAAGAAGTGAAAAAGATACTCACATTGTAAAAATGGTGCATAAGTGATGTGACGCTCATTGTGGAGGTGGTGGCGATGGTGGGTGACGAAGGTGCTCGGGATCATAGTGGGCACCGAAGAGATGGTGGTACACATCTCCCCACAAGCCATGGGAGACGGGGTACCTTCGCCGGTTCTCTTCCTCAATCCGGTCAGATCTTTTGTCGACATGTATCCATAAGTTCTTGATTTTAGTATAGAGGTCATCATACGAACCCCGGTGCCGGAAACCACGCCGAGGTGTCCGTGAGGTGGATGCACCCGTACCCACCATAGGAACCTCAAAACGGCCAACACCAAAGGTGTCTCTAGCCTCCTCCGGATCTACATCGTCACCGCCCTCACCATGCTCATGATCGGTGTCATTGCATTACCGTCATCCTCCTCCTCCTCCTCTTCCTCAACATCATCGGTAAGATGTTCAAAGACGTTCTTCCAATTGTTTTTTATCTTGATATGAATATTCCCTCTTTAAAGCAATTCCTTGCTTGTCGTCCCAAGGCATTACAACCAAATATTTATCTCTGCCCTTATGTATCAATATTCCCCGGGGCACAAGTTGTGATCTTCCAAGTGTCCGGAAGTGGGCGACAAAGGTACAATGACTAAAGTCAAGTTCCAAAGTTTTCCCAACATAGGTGATCAAACCACCCACACAAATCACTAAGCTCTTATTGCTAACCTTTTTTAAATACACCATACTTATCTTTGCTTGTTTTCAAACAAAAAGTAAATCTAAGATAAGATAACATGAGTTATCTATGCAAAACAAAGACAAAATGTGTAGTGCTTCTTATTATGGTTACTATCAATAGTGCAAGTTTCATAGCCAAATATATAATGCAATTAAGGTAAAATGAAATAGACATAAAAAGTATATGAATATCAAACTGATATCTTGATATAGTTATTAATGTACACTTTCTTCAATTTTGATATAATCCAAAAACTAGATATATCACATATCTAATATTGCTCCTATCTTTTCTATTTTTCTTCTCTGAACAAAATGTATTATATATCAATCTCATACTTATACCTTGATACTCCATATCCATATCTTGATATCTATACCATGATATCTAGATATAGATACCAACCCTTAATTTATAGTTTGCTACTTTATTTAGACTCCAATCAATAGATTGATAGAGTACAAATAAAATAATTATTTTAAAATTTTATTAATAAGAATAAAGTCATTACAGAAACCGTAAACTTACATGTAAATAAGATTATTAATAAGCTATCTACGTTTTGAAGCTCATGACATATGTTATTACGAAGTTTTAAACTCTATGTAAAAGGCCAATAAGTTGCAGACAATGAGACAAGTTATATTTCATGATTTTTCTAAAAACAAAATAATATCGCATTTATAATACTTGATAACTAATACCGAATTTAATACACAAAATTAAAAACTACAGATCTATCAAGATGCCTAATTTATTTTACTTATATAAAAACACCTTTTTCTGCGTAATTTTCTCATATAATTATTAAACTAGTGTATTACATGTGCCTTGCACGAGATTTTGATAAAAATATTATTTATTATTATATTTCTTTAAGGGATTATATATAAACTATTTTTTTGTTATTAGATAGAGTAGATAATAAGCAATAAATATTTGTACATTTTACATATAATATTATATAATACATTAATAAAATATCTAACCGTATAATAATTTATATTTTGATTTTTCTCCCCCTTATTATACTGATTCATAAGTTAATAGAAATAGTACATTGGTAGTATATGGTGTTAAATTAATTGTTATATATAAATTAATTTAAGAAATAACACAATCTATAATCAAAACTAATTATATTTAAGATTAATCATGTTTGTTGTATAATTGGTCCAATTGGTTGGCCCGATTTAATTAAGATTTAATTTTAATATTTTGTTAAATAATTTTTTAATGAATAAACTTAATTAATATTTTGGTGGGCTGTGGTTAAATGTTAAAATGACACGTGGCAGTGAGCATTTTTCTGTGTGACACGTGACAAGGAGCGCTACTCCTATAATATATATAAGATAATAACATATGATTCATGAGCATGAAAAAAAAACTTAACAAACAATTAAATACTCGATAAAACTAAATTTTTTTGGAAAACACTTTGGCAGATTTAGAGTAATTCGGCTCGAAACAAAGATTTAAAAGATTCAAATACAAAGATTTAGTGACTCGGTTCGGGAGATTCCTACTCCGCGAAATTTCAGGAAGGGATAATCATCTCAATTCATTAGGTAGATAAATTAGGTGTACATATTACAAAAACTCAAAAAAAACCAAGATCAAGCCTTTGAAACATTCAAATAAAAAGAACACTACAAAGCAATAAATAGACAAAAAGATTGTGATGCAAAGCAACTAGAATAAAGCTTCAAGTGAAGAATATATTCGTAATTTGCCTTCATCGAAGATCACAAAAGAGCTCTCTCTTTTCTTCGCTCATATTCTCCCTTCTCTCCAAACTCTCTCTTTGGTTGAGGGTTTTGTGAACAGTTGGGTTACATTTATCTCTTAAGAGAGCTTTAGTACCCAGGGTTAGCCTAACTGTCAAGCGATCACGTGATCAAAGTGTGCATCACTTAAACAACTAAGCAACCAAGTAGATCATCGACGTGGGCCACTCCATTAAGCGTACGTATAGAGCTAATAACAGGCCCAATTCTTATATACTAAACGTATACATAAGGTGGATTATAACATTTTCTATGTGATTAATACGAACATACCCAAGGTTTAAGGATCTTACCAAAGTAATATAATACCAATGATCACAATACTAAATTTGGACATCTTAGGTTACGTTGAACTCACGTCAAGATTACATAACACCTTTCCTTATATATTATCTAAGAAGTCTAAGTCACCTACTAAGATATGTACATTCATAATTATGTGGATGCATGACTAGGGTTTAATCAATTAATCCTAGCTAAAACAAGTATTACATAACATGTACATACAAGTCCTATTATTTATAATAAAACCTTTTGTATAATTATTTTTATAGATTTTTGGTATATATGTGAAACCAGTCAGAAATACAAATTATTTCGATAACATAATTATAATTCATAGAGAAATTACAAAATATATTTATATTGAAGTATATAATTTTATTTATAGTGTTTCTCCGATATTATTAGGAGATTTATTATTGGTGTAATGACCGATTATATTAAACGGTTACAGTCGGATATGTGGCTAGAGTTCGCATTAGAAGGGCGAGTTTGGGTCCTTGAAGAGTCGGATCTCCCTCCCATTGCGTGGCTGCAATGGCCTTGCATTTTGCTCAGCATTCTGTTCAAATTCACCGATGTTATATAACGGACATTTATTTATTTATTATTATATAATCTATAAAATAATTAACTCTTCAATTTTAACGGTAGTTTCAAGTGAACATACATCATCAACTGCTTTGCGGAGTAATTCGAGTTGTTCGTGGGAGACCGTTCCTATCTGCAAGAGGTGCACACAAACTCAAACTTAGTGCCCGTTTGGTTAGAATGGTGGAATATAAACGAAATGTAAACGGTTAAGAAAAAGAGAATGAAATGAAAATAATTTTGTTACTTTTTTGTGTTATAAAATATATAACATTCCATTACAGTCGCTAAACAAACATGATTTTTAATTAATTCGGTAATATTTTGTTTTCAGAAATAATTCTTAGCAATTTCAAACGGGTCATTTAATATATAATAGTATAGTAAACATGATGAGTCAATTTCCACCAAATAGAATTCAAGTTAGGGTTGTTTTTATTTTGAGTTCTTTGAGTTCGGTTTTGACTCATTTATTTGACTAAACAAGTCAATTACGAACATAATTTAAAAATCTTGACTCAAAACTATCTGATCTCGATTCAATCATAAACAAGTTGAACATAATCATATCAAAACTCGACTTGTTCGGTTCAGATAACAATTCTGAAGATGACTTGATGTTTAGGTGAGACAATTTTCACTTAGATAGTTCCATAACCTGACCCTACTTGTTAAAGTCCGACCTAGACAGACTATAGATTGTGGATCGTGTGCATACGAGCGCACATACATATCTGGTCCAAGTCCATCACATACATTTATTGGGGTTCCATCTTAAAACCAATTGACAATAGGAGTATCCACCAACCTTATATAATAGGCTCGATCGGAATCTCCCCATTTTAGATGTGAGAAACTATTGTCTTCAATACTACTCGAATTCGGAAATATAGGGTCATGATCATTCACTTGACTAAACAAGTCGCTTATGAGCTTGATTAAAATTTTAGTCCGGGTTGACCGAGCCCAATCCGATTGTAAACTAGTTTAATACGAGCATGTATATATCTAGACTTGCCTTAGTGTCGACTGTCCAAATAACACCTTCGGTGCATGGGGGAGTAGTGAGGGAACCCAAGTACCTATAGTATCTTCTTCCTTTATCTTCCATTATATCTGCTGGATTTATCACTTCCGCTTCTATCTCTTTTGAAGTGTCGCTAATTTCACTTATTTGATCCATTAACTGCACATGTATTTTTTAAATTAATCTAAGATTAACGTCGTAAATATAAGGAACAACGGAGACGGAAGTTTTACCATGGAGAGAAACTCGTCGGGCTCACCAATTTTGTAGAGAAGTCCGATAACCGCGATCTTGTTCGTGACATTAGGGTTTTGATGAACCAAGTGCAACTCCATATCATACCTACCAAGCACCAATATACGAATACTGTAAAATCTATAAGGATAGTTTACCCTTTATAAGGAAAGTTCATAATACGAACACATTTTTATGTAAAACCAGAAACTATGACTTTTTTAAAATTGTTTTATTTTGATTGTTTTTTGTCTGTTTCCACGCAACATAGCTTATAACCAATTAGTAACGATGAGAGCTAGAAGGGAAAGAAGTAAACCTTCTTCCGCGTATGGTGTGCTCGGAAGGAATGTGCCAATGACACTGCCTGAGGACATATTCAGTTCCATTGATTCGTATTTTGCTTGTTTCTTGTGCCCATTTCACCTATTTATCGCACAAGTTCCAAATTTTCAACTAATTATTTAATTTACATTTTTTATATGATAAATTGATATTTCAGAATCAAATTTGTGAAATTTCAAAGTGGGTCAATAAAGTTTCGATATTCCAACGAATTTGTTCTTTAGGTTTCAACTAATACATTGTCAAAATCTGATACAGACATACCGCTCTTATACCATGTCAAAGTCCGATACAGACGGACCGGATAGAGCGGGGGTCGTGCATACGAGCGCACATGCGCGTTAGGCCCAAACCCAACACATAAACCCGAGGAGGTTCCATCCTAAAACCAATTGACAATAGGAGGAGTAGTCCACCGACTTTATATATTAGACTTGGAAGTTTTCAATCTTTCGACGTGGGAACTGATTATCTTCAACATACATAATTCTAGTGAGTTTCATACGTAACTAAATCAATTGACAATAGTACAATAACACACTAACCTTATATATTATACTAGTTATATGTTTACAATCATCATGAAAATATATTATTCACCAAAAAAGTCATAATCAGTGAAGAAAATGTAATCGAACCTCAATATCATGCCCTCGGTTCTTGATGGTAGCCGAAGAAGCATTATAGAAGAACTCAACCTTTTGAGTTGTTGGTACAAGTTCAACTCTTTTATCGACCAAATCAATGGGAGATTGAAGCTTACCATTGCTGCAATTAGCCCATTCAGGACGAAGAAAACCCCATCTCTCTGACCCCTGTTGCTCCCCCTTATGTAATTAAATTCACTCTCGTCTTCGAGCTCTTGTGCTTTGATTAACGTTGTCAACAACGTTATGATTACAATAAACCCTCTTATTATCTCAATCTTTTTCATTTTTTTTGATATATACTACAATCACTAACCCTGTGATCTATTTATTGACTAACAAGTATTTGACCTTTCAATTGCATACGTAACTCAATCTAAAAATAAATTTATTTTATCTTAAATGTCGTTGTGTTTGTACTTGTTTTGCACGATTTGGGAAGACGAGGAAATGATCCAAAATCTATTGGCGGTCTATGGGGAAAACAACCAACCAACTCTCTATTGTTGTTAAAGAAACTGACACCTATTGTTACCAACAAACCGACATCTTATTGTCGTCAAATAAAACGGAGTCTTAATTAACGTCGTCGAACAAACCATCACATATTATCGTCAATCATCCGACATTTTATTACTGAACAAAGGCATATTACTCCAACCAAACAAACAACAAAGAAGAGAGGACATATCATCAATTTCTTATTGTATCTCTTCATTCCAAATAATTTCGCTCAATGCCAATTGCCTCAAATAAATAAAATATATTAAAGGCAAAATGGTGATAAATAACACCAACTTTAGGGGTGGTTGCGTTCGGTAGTACGAACTTTTAAAAACTCGAAATAAAGCACAAACTTTGGGAGGTGGTTGCGTTTTTTAGCACAAGTTTAATTCCGGTGAAATGTCCGGTCTATTTTGCTGATGTGGCTCCAAAAAATTATAATTTGACATATTTTTTTAACTTTTTTGACACCTATTGACTTTTTTTTTTCTATATAAAAACTATAATACAAATAAAATACAAAATTATATACCATACAAAAATTTTGATATTATAAATTTTGTATGGGTTGATATGTAGGATTATATATATATATATATATATATATTTAGAATCAATATTTAACATTAATTTTATTTTTTTGATGAAATTTATATATTTATTATATAATTAAAAAATATATATAATAGATTTTTACTATACATGTAGATACTCCATTTTATAAATAAATTTAATTTGAATATATATATATATATATATATATATTATATATATTTCTCCGATTATAACAATTTATTTTTGGTATAATTTTTTTTTCCTTGAAGAATAATAAATATTTAAGTAGTGGCCTCGCAATATAAGAAGAATTTTTTTTATTGTATTATTTTTTTTAGTTAGAAAATTTTAATACTTATAGGTGTAAATAATTAAAAAAAGTCCAATCATCATTTTCCGGTGTCACATTAGCAAAATAATCCGGACATTTCACCGGAATCAGACTTGGGTTAAAAAACACAACCACTCCCAAAGTTTGTGCTTTATTTCGAGTTTTAAAAAAATTCGTGTCACCGAACGCAACCATCCTTAAAATTTGTGTTATTTATCACCATTTTACCTATATTAAATGACAAATTAGCATCGACATCGGAAACCAAATAACTTGAATGGGTTGAATCTCACCTCCACTATTAGGTGGGGAGTGTTAATGGATATATTTCCACTAATATATTATATTGATAGATAAATATATCTATTATTATATTATCTAGTTATGTTAGTTTATTATTTGTTTCGTTTTTTTTAATTAAAGCAAAGTTATCTATCATTGTTAGAGAATTAAAACAAGCCTCCTAGTCCTACTCCCTCCAAAACATAACTCTATTTATTGTAAACATTATAAAAGTAAAACAACATCTATGTATCATAAAAAGTATTAACAAACAAGTAAGCTAGATTTTAAAGCACAACAGGATGCAGTGATACCGAACCTCCTTTCCACTAAGAACAAAAGCCTCGTCTTTAGTAACTTCTAATTTTAAAATAAATATTTAATAAAATTTAGGTTAAATGAATATATAAATAAAAACTTTTTTTATTATTAAATTTTAAATTTAATCTCTCCTAAGTAACTTTTCAATAATATCTAAATAATTATGCTACCAAACAGATCCAATAGTAGTAAATTATGAAAGCTTGAGTTCACGCGCAATTGAATTAGATGGTTGATTGTATAAATTTTTATCGAGAATGCGAATTGTATTGATTTTCTAATATCAGAAATATAATGAAAATGATCTACTTTAATATCCGTAATGTTTTAGGAATGAGTGATGTTAGATTCATCATAAATTTATTTTCTTTATTTTAATACATACTAAATGAGCCATACAAATAATGGTCCATTTTGTTGTATAATATTAAGACCAATAACGATTGATTACTTACTTTGTACGGCGTTGATTATGATTATGTTTACCGGTAAGGTTCGAAAGTCCAATAAGTGTAAAGCGAAAGTCAAGTATGTGTGTCATCGAAATTAATTTAGCCTATAAGTTTTATCAATATGATATAAATCTATTGTTTACTTTGGTATCAGATATAAATCTCCAATTTTTTCAATTTGAGTTTCTAAAAAGATAAATCTTTGTATTGTTGCTTATAGGTTGCTTGAGTTATGCTCACATTATGAGTAAAAACAAAGCTCATATTTATTGTTGATCAACAATACAATTTGGTTTTAATAAACTACTTGAAAGTTTGATATAAATAAAATACGGTTTGCCCTTGTGTCTCGAAGCTACGTATCCCCATCTAACTCTAGTTATTGAATGAATAACATTTTGCTCAATTACTAGTTGAAATGTTTTAGTTATTTATGAATCTCAAGATACAACTGTACTTTACTTCAAACTACGTAACCAACTCTGAAAGTCTAAGAGAATCTTCAGGAGAGGAGAGAGAAGAGAACAATATATGATTAGCTGTTGATTATGTGATTTGGAATGAGCTCGGTCTCCTTATGTAGGAGTTTGGAGAAGGTTGTTGAACTAAGAGAATCACTCTCGTTTACCCATTATCGCAAGAATTAATCAAATTTAAAATGAGGAGATAATATCAAATCTAAATGAGTGGATCAGATTGATTTGTGTTCGGTTGGATTAACAGCCGGATTGACCATGCGTTAGACTTTTGGTTAAACCAGGTTGAGAAATGTATTAAACCAAGTTAGGAAATGTATCAGGTCCATAAGGCCCTCAACTCTCCCCAAATCCACGCGTTGCGCCGACACTCTCACAAGTCATCAATCTCCACATTCTCGACGTGGGACAAGTTCCTCCATAGTTAATACTCTCAAGGTGCTTTTAATACACTCATTTTTTGACATTAATGTCTCATTTATTTGGACATCATCTTATACATATGAGTATACCAAATTGTAGTACTCAGAACTACGAAGCTAACGCGCTCCCATTTTCCAGCGTTGATAATGGCCGAAGCCCACCAGCAATTTACCCAAAAAAACCTTCCGGTGCAAGTTCATAAAAATGATTTCAACAATTTCTTCTTCACTCGTTGATAAATTCCAAAACGGTTTTCACAATGTATTCCAAAAGAATTATCATGGCTTTTACTTCTGTAACCTTCTCAACCATGAATTTTTACATTAATTTTTGAGACATTCAACCGAACTCTAAAAGAAATTAAAAAAAGAAAGAAAGAAGGATTATACCCATTGATAAATGCCAAAACTGTTTTCACAATGTATTCCGAAAGAATTATCATGACTTTTACTTCTATAACCTTCCCAACCATAAATTTTTACATTAATTTTTGAGACATTTAACCGAACTCTAAAAAAAATTTAAAAAAGAAAGAAAAAAGGATTATACTAGGCATCATAAATAAACACCGGTAAACCTAGATGAATAAAAAAAATATATAGTGGGCTCCTTCCTATGGCTAGTTCTTAAATACTGAGGTCCTCTTTATACTTCGTAGCCCTTCCATTTTGTTTAGTCAACGTTATTGGTAACTTGCACGATTCAAAATATTTGGCATCACCATGCGTTATCTACATAATATAGTAGGTATTATTATTATTAATATTAATATTATTATTATTATTATTATTATTATTCGAAAAATATGATTAAAAATGTATTAAAAAAATTGGTGAATAAAAGATAAAAAGAATAATACAAACTATCATCCAGAAATAATAAAATATAATTAAAAAATACAGACCTCGTTTACTAAACCAATTTTGATATGATTATCATGTCATTTATAAACTACCCAAAAAGTTAATAACTTTTAATGACTTGTCACTTATTGTATTTGACCAACTACTACATCATCAAGAAAATATTCACGAAAAATGATAAAAAAGCACAAAAGGTAAAAATCCTCAAATTTTTACACAATTTTTTCATAAATATTTACACTAGGCTGTTTTGGGAATATAAATATTTTTTTCCAGCGACTTTATTGAACTTTTTTATATGGGTTTATGAAAAAATTTTGAGTAAAAAAATAGATTTTGTTCTCGAATTTTCAAAATTTTTGTTGGAAATATTTTTCAAGTTTTTATAAATTAGAAAGTTTCGATAAAAAGTTCCTCACTTTTGGCATTATGTTGAGGTTCAAGACCATGAATTATCAAAGAGGTTAATGCCTCTTGATTTGTGAAAAAGCTACAAAGCTGATTTTGTCGAAAATCATCCATCTTTACTAGGACCCCAATATAGTCCATCTTGTATGGTAAAGATAAGGAGAGGATATCCTAGTATTTCATTTATCATGGATTGCGGGATCGGTGGTTTAAGTATGTTATGTACTTTGTTATGATCCCATTTGTTGTTTGTCATCAGCAAGCTTACCGTTTCTCTGTTATCTACTGATTGCTTATTTAAGACATATTGTTCTAGTGGATTTTCTGAGATCCATGAGTCTTTTCATAATTTGATCGTTTGGCCATCTCCTACTCTTCATATGAATCTTTTTTTCATAGTTTGGTCGAAGGTTCATCAATCTTCTCCATTGTTATGATTTTCCCATCTTGTAGGACCATAATTGGTTTCCCTTTAAATATTTTTCTTCCACCATCTTCACCTATATGTTCTCAGGTTCTGCCATTATTTTCCATAATAATTTCATCTATAAAGCTATGTTCATGTCTCCTGCTTTTCTATTAACTAATCCCTCTGTTGTCTTTGATTTACATATTTTATCCCAACTAATTAGCGGGTGGAAATTTGCGCCTTTATTCCAAAAGAATTGCCTATTTAACTGATCGAACTCCTTGTGTATTGTTTTTGGCAACATAAAGCTTTGCATAATGACGTCCTCAAAGGTAAATTTGTTTACTTGACCATTAATAATAGGGCAACCTAGATATTTTTCCAAACACGTGCTTGGGTTATCCCCATGTTTTGTTCTAGCAGTCTCTTGGTTGTAGTTGCCACATTACTTGTCGTTTGAAATGTGGATTTATGATAGTTGACCTTTTGTCTAGAGACTTGGCAATAATTCGCGAGAATCTTGATTACTTGGTTACATGATGGGTTCGTTGCTTTGGAAAAGATAATTATGTCATCGGAAAAGGCTAGAAAGGGTATAACAGTTCTTGACTTCGTAATTGGAAATCCAATATTTTTCGGTTTTCATTGCAGGCTTTTTGTATATTCCTTGTGAAGACATTTTTTCCCTAGATTAAAGATTAATGGTTATAGCAGAGGAGTCCTCTCTTTGGAAAGAACATTTTCGTCGGGTTATCGTTTATCAGGAGTGAATAAGACACTGATGAGAAGCATTTTTCAATCCATCCGATGAATTTTCTATCAAAGCCAAATTTTCTAAGCACTTCTAAAATGAAGGACCATTTGATTCTATCATAGGCCTTTTCCATATCTAGTTAGATGGCCACATAACCTTTTCCCCCCCCTTTTTATCCCTAAACCCAAGGAAGATTTCATGGGCAATTAGAATGTTATCATGTATTGATCTTTTTTGTGTAAATGCACCTTGAAGAGGATGTATGAGTTTTGAGAGCACCTTTTTTAATCTCTGTGTTAGAATTTTTGCAATGATTTTATAAAGCGTTGAGCATAAGCTTATTGGTCTCTAATGCGTTGTCATTGATGGGTTGTCTACTTTTGCTATGAAGGTGATGAAAGTATGGTTAATTTGTTTGAGAATTTTCCTAGTTCTATAGAATCTTGTGACAACTCGTGTATACGAGGGGCCTATAATGTGCCAATATATCTGATAAAAACCTGCCGGCGTTCCATCCGGTCCTAGAAATTTATCGCATCCAAATTTGAGATATTGCGTTCCTTATTTCTTCATTCGTAAACGGTTTTATCATGTCTATGTTTTCTTCATCTGTTATTTCCTTTTGGATGACTTCGAGTTGTCTATGCAATTCAGTTGTATTTATCGGGGAGGCCTTGAATCTTTTTTCATAGTCTCGGAGGAATTTTTCGCGAATATCCTCATCTGTCGCCAGGATTGTTCCATCATTTTTCATAATTTTCACTATGTTATATGGTTTCATCTTCCCATTGCTCTTTTATGATGAAACTTTGTGTTTTTATCTCCGAGACTAAGTGACTTAGACTTAGCTCTATGCATCGAGTACCGTTGTTGGTATTCGATTAGGTATTCTCTTTTCCTATTTAGTCTAATGAGTTTGGCGTTTAATTTTGCGCAGAAATTTCTGTAAACAGTGGTTTGCAATTTTTCAATTTTCACTTCCACCTCGCGGACTTGTTTATTAATGTTTTCAAACTTATTTCTACCTCAACTTTTCAATTGTTTTGGAGTAGGCTAATCTTCTTCACAAAATTAAATATATGGGTTCCTTGATATTGGGTTCTCCAACTTTGCTTAATAATATTTTCACAGTCTTTTCTTTGAGTCCACATGAGCTCAAATCCAAAAGGTTTATTTTTCGTTCTTTGTAGGGAGTTAGAAAATTTAATGAAAATACGATCGTGATCTGAGGTAGTAAATGCATGGTTCCCTGTGTATATTTCTGGATATGAATTATATACGGATGTGGCATAGCCCGATCTAGTTTCTCAAAAGTATTATTCTCTCCTTTCTTACGTTTCTTCTATGTGTATTCATTTCCTTTTATCATAAGGTCAATCACATTACATGACCGGCGTCCAATCCTTGTCTTCATCACCTTTCTTTGTTTCCTTCCATTTGTTACTTTTCCGGATAATAAACTTGTTCTTTCTAGAAGGAACAAGTCTAAGGGGACAATGCTCGAAGAGATGCTCCTCATGACCACAAAAGCCACATCCTTTCGATAAATCCTCTTACCCAATGGTGAACATAGTAGGGTTCCCATTTTCATCCGGTATGGGCACATCACCCTTAGGTTTCTTTTCAAAGTCTACATTCATGCAGATTTTAGCATAACTGATGCCCACCCCTTTTTCGGAGAATAAGTCCAGCTTAATATTCCAATTTTTTAAAAATCGATAATGGTTCTAATGGCTTATTTGTTCATGTATTCCACAAGGAGAAGGGAAATACGAGCCCATACATCAATGGATGTGATATTTTTAGAGAATACATTAAAATTCGGCTTCTAGTTCCTAAGGATTAGGAGATGACCAAACACATGATATGATCTTTTCTCCCATATCATGACTTTATCAATCGGATTTGAGAAGTTAATCTTAAATCAGTTGTTCGGCCTACGAATAATAGATACTTTACCCTTGATGTTCTTCCATTCAGCAAAGAGTTTAGCTCTCACCTTGTTGAAATCTAGTGTAATGGCATATATTTTTCCCTTCTCCTTCTTTGATAGCTTGATTTGTGCCTTGGTTTTTATTTTTTCAGACTCGTTCTCTGGCATGCTCATCATGCTTTCAGACTCTCCTTTAATTTTTCCACTCTCAACAACTTTATTTTCCTTATAGACCACATATTTTGTCTTTGAATGAAGGAGTTTTCTCACTCACCCTATGTTTCGTGCTAGTACTTTGATTCAGTAGTTTAATGTGAGTTAAACAATAGGTTCACTACTATTTATACTTGTGAGATAGTGAGAGCTTAATTGTTGGGTTAGCATATTAGATTTTCGGATTATGCACTTTGCAGATTCCACCATCCCCAAACACACTATAAAGATGGAGAGACCAACAATATGATAGAAATGACATACAATATAGTTAGCAAGTTGATGTGGTTTTTAATCATAACAGAGTAGGGGAAGGAGCATATATAATTTTCATATGGTCGGCTGCTAATTATATCAAGAGTAACAGAGTACCTTTTGTTTCAAGGATTGGAGGTTCCTTTGCCTCGAATCGACATCCTGCTTAAGGTTCCTCTTCGTTCTATTTGCTTGCATTGAAATGGGTCAGATAATTAATATTTAGAGAAGGCAAACATGTTTTCAGGTTTTTGATTTGTTTAATCGTCATAACTTTTTATAATGCTCGTTATTTTTTTTATCATGCTCGTTAAATTTCGTCTACGTTAATATTTGTTCAAATTTGTAATGTTCGTTAATTTTTTATATGTTAGACTCTTTAAATTTTGAATAAAGATTCACGTTAATTTAGATTTTTTTGTGTAATGATTGTTAAATTTCGATCGTTAAACTTGTTTTTATATGTTGGTCGTTAAAAAGATAAAGTTTTTAGTACTCGTTAAATTTCGTCTGTTATTATGGCCGTTAGTATCTGTTCAAATTTGTAATGCTCGTTAATTTTTATATGTCATACTCGTTAAATTTTAAATAAAGATTCACGTTAATTTATAATTTTTTGTGTAAAGGTCGTTAAATTTCGATCGTCAAAACTTGTTTTTATATGTTGGTCGTTAAAAAGATGCAGTTTTTCGTACTCTTTAAATGTTAGGTCGGTCATTAATTATTTATACAGTACTCGTTAAATCATAAATATACTATATTTGTTATAAATTGAGTTCTTCATAATGTTGGACATAGAGACTTCTATTAAGGAATGAACATTTAATTTAATCAATAATTAAAAAAGCTATAATTCTATTAGAGAAAAAAAGATGTACCTATTTCATTTAATACAATAATACCATACACTATAATATATATAACTTTTAATCATGTACGTTAATGAACTTTAATACAACGGATCTTATGAGTTCCTACTCTCTACTCTAAGAGGTGTACATTATCACCTCTCTCTCTCTTTATATATATAATTGTGATCACATGAAAACACTTATTATTGTGAGAAATATGAACGAATACGAGCCACCAATGGTTATTTTCAAGCGAAGGTGCAACAACGGCCGGTGGTGGAATTATTAGGAATCATATAGGAGAATGACAACGTGGTTTTGTTGCAAATTTAAGTACGTGTATGGTCTCATGGCTTAGTTATGGAGTATTGCTCATGGTCTGAATATTGCATGGGATTTATGTCATTGAGTGCTTATCATGGAATCGGATTCTCAATTTGACGATTGATCTCATCCATAGAGAGTTGTCATGTTGCCATCCTCTTAACAGTCTGGTATTAGAATGTTAAAACTTATTGCAAAGAATCTAGACAATCCGGTTTCGACATGACTACCTTGAGGCGAATGTTGTCGCGAACTTTTTAGCTAGTATTGATTTTACTTATGAATATGGTTCGAGTGTATTGTTTGACCGACTAGAGGGTATGATGTGAGGGGTCAATCTATCCCCTAATGTTGACCACTTAGCCTTCTTTTTTTTATATATAATAAATTAATAAACACGATTGGATGCGTGGAGGCTAATATCCCTCCTTCCTAAAAAAAAATTTGTCATTAATGTAAACATGTTTATGACACATGTTTATTTTTTTAATATACTTTTTTTAAAAAAAATTACAACTCTTTTTAATGATTACAATTTCATATGTGCATAACTTTGTATCAAATTTTTTTAATACTTATCTAATGTAAAGCCGCATTTTATTTTGGGATTTTTATTTATTGATTGCTGACTTGTGTAATTTATGTGATAATTGTACTAATTCTTGTTTCACTTTGAGTAATTGATGATTTTTTGGTGAGGTTTGGGGATTTTTGCGAATTTGAGTCTTGATTAGGGTATTTTGGAATGTAATCATATGATTACTGGTTAATTGTAAGTGATAGTTGATGTGCATAGTTGTACCTTAAATTTAGACTGAAATTTGGAATTTGTAATCTATAATTAGTTTGGAAATTGTGATGATGGGATATAAAGTTCTTGTGTATGAATTGTAAACTATGAAATGGGTGACGAATTTTTATGGGTTGTCGTGTGAAATACCTGTTAGAGATTATAATAGCATGTTTATGGAAGAAATGAAGGTTTGCCGGTGTGAGATGGAAATGTTATTACGTTAAGTGTATGACTTGAGATAACTTTGTTGAAAGTGATAAATTGTAGACTTGGATGCGAGTTTTTTAAACTATATGAAGAGTTTATATCATTGTACCTCTAGTCATACTTAGGATTGGTTAGCAAGTCTTGCCTTGGGATGTACCTTATCGTATTATGTCTTGATTTATATTTGAATGAATGGAATGATGTAGACTTAGTGTTGACACTTACATGTCAAACCGTGTTTAGGCTCGAGGTTGGTTTAAGACAGCTGTGGGAGTTTTCGTTGGAGTGTGCATTACGTTTGACGAGGTGAGTCTCCGAACTTACTAAGCTGCCGTTCCGTTCAATTTATGCATTGTCGGTGAATTGTAGATAGACCTGGATTTTCCTATCTTCAAAATGTTTGCAGGTTATTATTATTATTATTATTATTATTATTATTATTATTATTATTATTATTATTATTATTATATATCTATATTACAAGTTTGGAAAATACGTATATTAGATATCAGATATTTTTACAACTGGTGACTACCGGTATAGGGCATGGGTTGGTAACCTTGTCGAGGGAGTGATGTCCCATGCATGCCCATACATATTAGATATCAGATATTTTTACAACTGGTGGAAACCCCTTCCATATATACAAAAACCTTGCATTCATGTTTTGGACGGTGCCCTAGTAGGGACCGAGCCGGGGAAAGAAGGCAGTTAATCAGAATGGGAGACGGAATTACAGATTACCGTAACCATCGTATACCGGAGGGGTACATATGACTTGAGATAGAGGAAGCGTTGCGTTACCCCGTTGCCGAGAGTTGAGAGAGGATGCATCATTTCATTCATGAACATATCATAAACATCATTCATACTCGCATGTGCATGTCCTATTGAAGTTATTATTATGTTGATTGTGATTTATTATTTTGTTAGTAGTACGGATAGTTGTAAGACTTGTTTGGAATACATCTGCAGGTTGTTACTAGCATGATATTTATCTATCTATCTATCTATCTATCTATATATACACATATATATATACACATATATATATATACATATATATATATATTTATATATATATATATATATATATATATATATATATATATATATATATATATATATATATATATATATATATATATATATATAATTCATATGCATTTCCCTACTTATATATCTTAAAACTTATTTTTGAGTTTTCCTTGTTCTTCTCTACTTTACTAACTCTGCATATCTGATCTTAGGGTCTTACCCTATTTTGGGAACGTTAGCTAACGGGTTTTCTCCCGTTTTGTTGTTAGGTTCTGCTCCTGATTTCAGGTACGCTACTAATGTTACCTTCCAGCTCGATGGTGTTTAGCCGGACTTGCAAGTGCCTTAGGATTGGGATTATTCTTTCTTTTTATGTTGTTAGATGGTTTGCCAGACGATAGTCATTGCTGGTTTAGACGTTTCTTTCTAAACCTTTGTTGAGGCTGTTATGTTTTATTTATTGAAATCTAGTTTGTCAGCATACCTTATCATTGCTTTGCACATTTTTTCTGGATAAACAGGTTAGGTGTTTTTATTTCTTATTTTGTCGTGTCCTTGTTGAAAGGTCCAATTGTTGTTGTTGTCAGGTTGTTAATGATGTTTCCATTGTGCGAATCTAAACCTCGTGACGCCTTGATTGCTGAAATTGGGGCGTTACATCTAATATGTGAAGAATTTTAATTCGTTTCACCTATATTACTCATATATCAAACTAGACTACAAATAATTTATACTCATGAGTACACATATCACTTATGCTACACTACATTCACATATCAAATTGACAAATTACATATACTATACATGATGTATATTAATGAGTGCACATATCACTTACACTACACTACACATATTTAGTACAAGTTAGTAAACATATCACATACACTAAACCGAACACGATTATAAATATTGAGTGCACAAATCACTTATACTACACTACACTACACATATTTAGTACAAGTTAGTTCGCATATCACTTACACTACACTACACTACACATGATCTTCAGTATTGAGTGCACGTGCCACATATACTACACTACACATATTCATTAAGATTTATAAGTTAGTGCACATATCACATATATTACATTGCACTCATGTATCAAAATAAGTTGCAAATGATCTTACTAATGGAAGCACATATCACGTATACTACACTCATGTATTATTTTTATAAAAAATAAACATAAAATCCTAAATTTCTTTTTGATATTTTTTATTAAAGAATAAATTATATTTGTAATAATAAAATAATATATAAAAATAAATAAATAAAAGAACATGTGCTAGACACATGCTTCATTAATCACAATATATTTTGGTGGAAGGAGAGACAATGATTTTCAGCGCATTTAGACGCAATTTTATTAATTACAAGAGAGCTAATTAGTAATCAAGTGGGTGATAGCCCGACCTCTTACATTAGAGTGTAAAATATCAACTACACTCTTAGGAGGGTTAAATAATACGTTAAGCCCACCCAATAAGGAAGTCAAAAGCAAAACTAGGTAGAAAATCCGCAACAAGGTTCGCCTCACAGTCACGGTAGGCATGACGGAACTCGACGTACTTGTCCCTTCTAATATAATCATGACATATGAATATCAGACCGGAGAGTGGATGATGATGACGTGGAACTGGTTTATCCAAAAGAGTAATTGTAGTTAGTAAGTCCATTTCAAGGATCACTGCCCTATAATTACTATACCAAGAAACTTTGAGTCCATGGTAGGCACCTCATATTTCCACCACGGGGACCAAACACAAATCCAAGTTCAAGATAAAGCCACATACCCATTCACCAACATTATTTCAAATAATATCAACCACCACGCATGTCCATCTCTTTTTACCAAACAATTCATATTGATGCGGTGGAGGCTCCCACACCACACTAATTGAAGTTATGATCCTTCTAGGAAGTTGCTCCTTCATACTTCTTCAAGATCGGCTAACTCTTTGGATCGGTTGACCACAAACCTCTGTCTATCCTTTGAAGGTGTTGTTCTTGAAGGCCAGTTCGTTTCTCCACTTCCAAGTCCACCATAAAGTCACTACAAATATCTCACTCCACCAACAGTATTATTGAAAGATCTAGTGGATAGAAGTTACACCGGACCCAAGATGCGAACGGTTGTTGGAAGAAACCTTTGTATCTCCCCTCAACATTTATGTTTCTCCACATTCTATGAGTCACGGTGCAATAATGGAGCATGTGTTCGGGAGTTTCAGTGGCAGCATGGCAAGGTCCACAATTATCAAAAGGTGCCAAGTGTCATTTCTCACCTTAAATATAATTTTCATATAAGTGGATAAGATTAGGTCTCATTTTTTGGTACTTCTATAGTAATGAACAAAAAAAGCTAAAAAGAAGGCGGAGAAAAAACAGTATCACATGATTCTAGAGATTCAAAGATCCTATTCGTTTCTATGTAGTTGGTGGTTCGAAGACTTCTTTTAGGGTTTAGTGAGTGATCAACTAACCTCAAGTATCCTACTACTCTCTTACTTCAAACTTCTTGTTGTTGTTGCAATTAGTAGTGGATTGACTCAATATCTTCGATTCTTCAAACCCGGCTCTAGTTCACTTGAACAAAACCGAACCAAGTGGACTTGTTCAGTTTTGGTTGAACCCGGCCCAGTCGGCCATAAGGCCCATAACATTGGATCTGTAGGTCCGTATCTTCTAACAAAGAGCACTAATGGACTTGAGTTGAGACTGATCCAACTAAGTACACAATACACATCATATCCCATGACACAATTACAAACAGACACAAATTATTTACTTTACATACCAATATACCATAATTAAATTAAAAAAGACTCTCATGAGTAGAATTTAATTTTCACCAAAAAATATATGCAATTATGTTTAAGGTATTCTCATTTGAATTGGTCAGGAATTAAATAATTTTGATAATGTTCGTTGTATAACGCACATAATGTTTGGCTAATTGAGTCAATTGTATTTGTGGCTAGAACCTAAAGAATTTTGATGATGTGTATTTAAGCCTAAATATCCACCGGAGTTGTGATGGTTGTAGATACGACTGTTCATCTGATCCGGATCAGACTCGAAAATGTTACGGACCTGAACCGAATATCAGGGTTGGGCAAGACCGGTCCGGACCACCTGCGTCATATTTTTTTACTTTTTTAAAAAAGGTTTTTTCAGCCTAAAAATGAACCTTTAAAAAAAAATTGACAAACCGATCTGAACTTGAAAATTTGATGCTCTTCAAAAATAAAATTTTTGGATCTTCCGGTCCGAATAAAAAATTTGAACGGCCATAGGGTTCGCACAATTAATTTTTACTAATAAAAAAACCTTTTCTATTAACTTTTCTCATAAATACTCAATAATTTCGTATGATTACCGAGCATAAGAAAATTTAATAAACAACAAGATACTTGACAAAAATCTTTCCTATAATCTTATATAATTTTTCGGTATATATGCCGAAACCAAGGACATACACCTCTCAAGAAACATATTATTATTTTATAGAGAAATTGCAAAATATATTTATAATGACGATTATATCAAGCGGATATGTGGTTAGGGTTCGTATCAGAAAGCCGGGTTCGGGTCATCGAAGAGTCGGATCTCCCTCCCATTGCGCGGCTGCAATGGCCTTGCATTTAGCTTGGAATCCTATAATCAAATTTCAGTTCACCAATGTTAAACTACGTTTTATTTATAATCTATGAATTGTTTAGCTCTTCGATGCTAACGGTATTTTAAGTGAAGATACATCATTAACTGCATCGCGGAGTAATCTGATTTGTTCGTTCGAGACTGTTCCTATCTGCAAAAGTTTACACAAATATATTAAGCATACCTTAATAAACGTTGTTATATGAATCGAGTTTATGTTGTTCAATTAGGACTTATTTAGTTGACTAAACAAGTTAAGTACAAACACATTTTTAATCTCGATTAAAAACTAGATGATTAAACTCGATAAAGTTAAACTTGTACGGCTCAATATAACAACTTTAGATGAGTTAATGTTCATTAAGATTGTGTTGAGTGTGGACATTTGTCCCACATCGACAATATGAAATTCGTGAACCTAACATATAAGTACAAGGGCTACTCCTCCTATTGCCAATTGGTTTTAAGATGGAACCCTGCTGGGCTTGTGTGCTGGACTTGGGCCCAACGTGCATATGCACTTGGATGTGCGATGGACCCCCACGTTCATTCTGACCCAACAAAATCTATCATAGTATCAGAGCAGGTTCTGGATTTGCGGACATGGACAATGATAGTCCGTCCGGTTGGGCTAGCCGGCCTTAAGGCATTTCGTCAAGTGTCAACCGAGCCAGACGGTTGCACTTGAGGGGGCGTGTGGAGGATTAAGGTTCCCATATCGACAATATTGGAATAACAAGTCTAGTATATAAGGCTAGTGGACTACTCCTTCTATTGCCAATTGGTTTTAGGATGGAACCCGAGTGCTTGTGTGCGTAGGTTCACTTTGACGTGCAAAACCCTCCACGTCTTTGACCCGGCGGATATAAAAGATAAATTAACATGGTATCAGAGCAGGTCTGATCCGGGTCCATTCTCCTGAGTTTGGGTTGTGATTAGCGAAAAATATATGATATCCGCCCGTTTGGCTAAGCCGGCTTAAGGCTTTGTGTCAAGTGTCAACTAGTCCAGGATAGTTGCACTTGAGGGGGAGTGTTGAGTGTGGACATTTGTCCCACATCGACAATATGAAACTCGTGAACCTAACATATAAGTACAAGGGCTACTCCTCCTATTGTCAATTGGTTTTAGGATGGAACCCCGAGTGCTTGTGTGCGTAGGTTCACTTTGACGTACAAAACCCTCCAAGTCTTTGACCCGGCAGATATAAAAGATAAATTAACATATTGTTTATAGCCCGACCTACTCGAATACGGTACAAATATCGAATCATGTTCATTCACTTGACTAGATAAATTGTGAACCATCTTGTATCGAATTTTGGTTTGGCTCGACTGAGCTCGATTAGATTGTAAAACCATCTTGTATCATGCAGGAGTAGTGAGGGAACCCAAATACCTAAAGTATCTTCTTCCTCTACCTTTCATGATGTCTGCTGGATTTATCACTCCTGCTTCTCTTTGTTCTGAACTGTTGTTAATAGCTCTTATTTGATCCATCAACTGCATATATACATATTTCCAGAATTTATATAAAATTAAAGCCGTCAAAATTAAAGAACAATCATAATTGCTAAATTCACGGCTTTAAAATTACTACATGCATCATAACTAAAACACTAAGATTACGCGTGTTAGTGTTGAGTTTTTCATTGTAAATCTCGTATTTTTAACGCAGGCTCACAACACGTCGATTATACGTGTAGTAATTTTGGAACTGCGTATCAAAACTGCTTTTTTGAAAATTTTAAGTTTGACACACGGTTGTACATTTACCTCCCGTTTAGTTCCCGTTTAGTTGTAAATCCAGAAACGGAATGAAAACGAATCTAGTCAACATATGTACCTTGTTCATATAATCATTCTGATTGGTTTCATGTAAAATGCACTTGTTTCCCCTACTTTGTTACCCTATAGAGTATTAAAACTAATCAAATTCTACTACAATTAGTTCAAATCACAATAAATGATTCCCAACGACTTCATGAATATGGGTGTATGTATGGACTAGATTCGTTTCCATTCCGTTTCCGTTTCCGAAGTTTAAACCAAACGGCCCCTTAGTATTTAGATGACGTGTATAAATATAAAATAGACGGAAGCTTTATCGTGGAGAGAAACTCGTCTTGCTCACCAATTTTGTAGAGAAGTCCAATGACCGCAATTCTTGGTCGTCACATCTGGGTTTTGATGAACCAAGTGCAACTCCATATCATACCTACCGAGTACCAATCAAAGTTAAAAAAAAATGTATATTCATTATATACGGATATTCTATTATTTTTATATAGCACGAAAACTCTAAATTAAATAACAAATTATCTTCTTATTTTTTCTAAACGTAAATTTGGAAATATGAACGCAAAAACACATTCTTATATAATGCCGGAAACTATGATTATTTGAATCGTTTTCTCATCCATTTCCACACAACATAGTGTACAACCAATTAGTAACGATGATAATTAGTAGGGAATGAAGTAAACCTTCTTCCACGGAGGGTGTGCTTGGAAGGAGTGTGCCAATGACACTGCTTGAGGACATATTCAATATCATTGATTAGTATTTTGCTCGTTTCTTGTTCCCATTCCACCTAATTAAAGCGCATTCACAATCACCGTGAAAACATTTTATTTACCGTAGAAGTTATAATAAGAAAACAAAATAAGAAAACGAACCTCAATAGCATGACCTCGATTCTTGATGATAGCAGGAGAAGGATTATAGAAGAACTCGACCTTTTGAGTGGCGGATACAAGCTCAACTCTTGGATCGATCAAATTAATAGGAGATTGAAGTTTACCATTGCTACAAGAAGCCCATTCCGGGCGAAGAGAACCCCATCTTGGAGGGCCAATATCACTTCCTCTTACATAATTGAATTCACTCTCCTTTTCAACCTCTTGTCCTTTGATTAACGTTGTCAACAACGCTATGACCACAATAAACCGTTTCATTATCTCAATGTTTTTCTACTAGGTTAAGTAATTTGAGCAACTAGAACCATAATACATATGCCGCCATAATTTGGTTATAGTTATTAAGTTAAACTACCGGGTTTTGATTAGATGGATCACCATGATTAAAATTGTCTTCTTTGTCAGTCGAGTATAGGTTGATGCAGATTATGCAAGACTAGGTTGCCAAACTCTTATGTAAGCCAAGAGTGTTATAACTTTTTAGTGAAAAACTTACTTTAGTGTTAGGAGACCTAACTCTCCTATGAATGTACTCAATTCTCTCTTTTTCTCTTCTAGTGTTACTAAAAACTGCATGTTATTTCGGGTGATAAGACAAGAGATTGAACATGGGAGGGTCGATCGAGTACAAAAAGTTAGACACAAGGTTGAATCAAGGTGATTCGATGTTATGTTTTTGATAACCCTAAGATGTATCTATGAAGCTAGCATTCAAGCTTATTCCGAGTTTGTAACTAATCGAATTCCTGTGATTTGATCGATGAGCACAACATTGTCATGAACCATAAAGAACCTTATTGGACCGTTTCCGGTCCAATGGCTAGCATTGCTTATCCGGTGAGCTTGTCCTTCGATTAAATTGATGTATTTAACAAAAAACCGTATACTTTTTAATTTTCTATGTTAAAATATTTCGTATAATTTCTAAAATCAACGACATACATCTCACAAATACAAGTAATCTCAACAAAATAGTTGTAACTTTATAGAGAAATGGCAAAATATATAAATATATAAAGATATCAAGTATGTTTTCTTATTTTTAGTGTTTCTAAAACCAATAAATTCGATCAATATCGATATGAAATATATTATTTGTATAATGACGATTATATCCAACGGTCACAAGCTGAGATGTGGTTAGCCCTCACATTTGAAAGGTGAGTTCGGGTCCTCGAGGAGTCGGATCTCCCTCCCATTGCGTGGCTGCAATGGCCTTGCATTTTGCTCGGCATGCTGCCATCAAATTCCAATTCACGAATGTGAAATATAGGCCATACTATTATCGATTCATAACATATGAATTATAAGCTTTTAAATATCAACGGTATTTTCAAGTGAACATACATCATGAACCGCTTCGTGGAGTAATTCCATTTGTTCGCGCGAGACCGTTCCTATCTGCAAGAGTTTTACACAAATCCAAGCTCAATATATTATATGGTATAGTGAACATCTAGAATTGAATATGTCGAATTCAGATGAAAATTCAACCAATAGACCCGAGTTTCTCGAGTTCGACTTTGACTAATTTGTTTTACTAAATGAGTCGAGTATGAACACAATAATTTGATCTACTTCACTAAAATCTAAATGAGCTGATCATGAACATATCAAAACTCAATTTGTTCAATTCGGACAAAAACCTTAAAAGATGACCACTTGTTTGATGAGTCATTAATTGATAGTAGTATTGTTATATAAACATATATCTACTTGGGCTCGGCAACGAAAAATCTCGGTTCATGTCCGGTCACTTAAAAAAGTCATATATGAACACATTTTTTCCTCCGTTCGAGTTCGACTCAATTCTAGACGAGCTAATTAAATATGAGAATATCAAAGCTTTCACTCGACTCGATAAATAACAATAAGGGAAGAGACTTGCCTTAGTGTCAAGTGTCCAAATAACACCTTCGGTGCACGGGGGAGTCGTAAGGGAACCCACGTACCTAAAGTATCTTCTTCCTCTACCTTTCATGATATCTACTGGATTTATTACTCCTGCTTCTATCTCTTTTGAACTGTTGTTAACTGCACTTATTTGTCCCATCAACTGCACATTTTCATATATAATTAATCTATAATTAACGACATCAAACTTGATGAACAACATGAACGGGAGTTTTACCGTTGAGAGAAACTCGTCGGGCTCGCCAAGCCTGTAAAGAAGTCCGATGACCGCAATCTTTTTCGTGTTTGGGTTTTGATGAACCAAGTGCAACTCCATATCAAACCTACCAAGTAGAAATCAATGTTACCAAACACATTTCCATATATAACTATTTTATGTAGCACGAAAACTCTAAAGTGACGCATTTTTGTTTCGCTTTTTAGGAAAGTTCGGAAATATGAACACAAAAACACGTTAAATAATATTGGGAACCATGACGTTTGTTTCTTGTATCGTTTTTTTCGGTCATTTCCATACAACACAATATACAACCGGTTAGTAATGATGAAAATTGGAAGGGAAGGAAGTAAACCTTCTTCCGCGGATGGTGTGCTCGGAAGGGCCGTGCCAGTGACATTGTGTGAGGACATACTCGACGTCATTGATTCGTATTTTGCTCGCTTCTTCAGCCCATTTCACCTAGTTAGAGCACACGATACAGTTTTTAAACCAATTATAAATTATTTTTTATATTCACATAATCATAAAAATAAACTCATTGCTTTACATCTACCCTCCTTGTTTTAAACCCGATATCTTTAACCATATATTCTATTCCAAATACATACACTGTTTTGATAAATAAATAAATAAATAAATAAATATATATATATATATATATATATATATATATATATATTATAAATTATTATAAATTTTAATGTTTTTTCAAAAGATATATTTGAAGTTAAAACTATACTAAAATACTAATATAACAATTCCAAATATAAGTTGTTTACTAAACAACCTTTGACTTTATACTTTGTACCAATATTAAAAAAAAAAAAAACTTGTTGTCTTCTATTGCTAAAAGACTTGTATATGGTCTTGTATATATAATAAAACAACTCCTTACCATTTTCAATAGAATTCTACCAAATATGGACCCTCTTTGCCTATTTGGTCAGTTTTCATAATTTTCTCACCAAATAAACGTACGTTTTGGGATGAGATGACTTTGATCACCCACCTACAAATCTACTATACCACCCATAACCCCGTTCAAATTTCAAACATTTCAGCAAGACAAAGGAAAAATTATGGTATGTTGCTTGCATACGAACTTACATGTATTAGTTCACAATGTATAAACTCAGCAAATTTTTACCCTAAACCCAATCAATTAATTATAAGAGCAATAGTCTATCATCATATATACTAGACTTATTATATCTCGACTTTAAGCATGTAAACTTTATTATTTCATCAAAAATGTATATCAAAAAATAAAATAAAATATAAACGAACCTCAATATCATGACCCCGATTCTTGATGGTAGCAGAAGAAGGATTATAGAAGAACTGAATCTTTTGAGTGACGGGCACGAGTTCAACTCTTGGATTGAACAAATCAATGGGAGATTGAAGGTTGCCATTGCTGCAATCAGCCCATTCCGGATGGAGAAAACCCCATCTCTCTGGACCTCTTTCGCTTCCTCTTATGTAGTCGAAGTCACTCTCGTCTTCAACCTCTTGCCCATTGATTGATGTTGTTAACAACATAGTAATTGCGATAAACCCTCTCATTATATCTATCTTCTTCATTTTATGTTCGATATTAACTATAATCACAGACCCTGCCATCTATTTATTGAATTAACAAGTGTTTGACTGTTTCGATTGCTTACGTAATTTACTTTGAAAATTCTTGCATTTATAAATGTCTCTGTAGTACTGCATATACTTGTTTTGCACGTTTTGGAAGATTTGAGAAGAAATTGTTTTCTCTTTTTAGACTCGTCCGCCGTGACAAATGAACATTATTCAAGTAGAATGTGTGGTGTTTAGACGTGTCTATAGTATTGGATCATTTGTAAACGAATCAAGATCGAAATTAAATTTAATCAAAGTTTAAAACGTGTTTATATTCAACTCGTTTAAAGAAAAAAAAATCGAGACGAACCCGACAAAGTATATATGTTAATTCTGCTGAACAAGATAAATTTTGACATGCTCGATCATATTCAACTTGTTTATGAACGAGCTCAAATTAATTTTTAAATATGATTAAATATAATCATATTCAACTTATTTACATTATGAACAAGTTCGAATAGTTCGCCTCCTATAACGTCGTCTGATTGATTTTTTTATTTATTATTATCAGTACGTATTAAATTTATGTTGCACATCTACCACCTAATTTGATTATTTTTCAAGGCTTCTAGATTCCTTGGAGGAAGTTTCCTTTCTCGTACAATACAAGTACTCACAGACAAGAGAAGACAGATAGCCATTATGTTGGAACTCACTAGAAAATTAAAGGTGAAATTTATGGATGTTACGTTGTTTGAATATAATTTTAAATTTTTTATAAGTTTAATATTAAAAAATGTAACAGGTTTTCAAAATAACACTTTTCATATTTAACATAAATTTGTCTTCATTTTTATAAATAATGCCACGTCTAAGTCGATGTCATTTTTTGCCCTTTTAGGATTATTTTGGATGTGAAATGAAGGATTCTTGTAACATTTATTTATCAAGTCAAATTAGTGGTCCATTTTGTTGTATAAACACAGATTAATTCCTTACTTTACACGTCGTTTGTTTATGTTTTCAAGTAAGGGTCGGAAGGACCAATAAATGTAAAGGGAAATGTCAAGTAAATGTGTAATCGAAATTAATGTGACTATTTGTTAAGAAGGTGATAAAAATTATTACAGATCAATTGAATCTTATAATTTTTATTCTTAGTTAAATAATTATTATGTCTTAAATATAATGACTAAAATTTTTTGTTCAAATTTTTATACTTAGAATTTTTATACTTAAAATTTTTTTGTTTAAATTTTTATGTGTTTATGTGACGTGTTTAGGAGAGAAGGTGTTTCGACTAAGAAGGCGGCGCATGTGACCTTTTTAATTGATATGCGTGAATGGAGATCTACGTCGAGGTCGGCGGATGTGTTAGCGTTTTCATGAGTCAGTGACAAACATGCTTGTATTGATTTGACGGGGTCTATCCTATGGTTAGTTTGGGTAGTGGGCGTTATGTTGTGGATAAGGCGACCCTCAACGCGACCTCAACGAATGTGGCTAAGCGTGAAAGGACTTGCATTGAAAACCAACATGTGTTTCTTCCGTTCTCTTTTGAAACGTTTGGTTTTCTTGCGCCCGATGCCGTCGAGATTCTCAAGAGGGTGCAACGGATTTAGCATGGTAATGTTGTGTCTCCCAGATCTTCAGATGAAGTTTTTAGGGAGGATCGATTTTGCTATTCAAAAAGGGTTGGCGGCGCAACTTGTTGCCCACCTACATTCTAGCTCAATTTAAATAAAGTTATTTTTTATCATTACATAAAATAAAATTTGGACAAATCTATAATTAACACCCAAAATCAGGGTTGTCTCAATTATTTCGGAGCCCGTTCAACTTTAACAATTAGGCCTTAAAAAAGTTGGACAATCTAAATTTTTTGTACTTTAATGATATATTTAATAGTAATTTAGTGATAAAAATGTAAGAAAAAATTAAATACTACTATTAATATTTATTTATTAAATAAAAATATCAGTTGACCTACTTGTTATAGAAGAGCTTTGTTACACTACCAATTCTAATTAGAATTATATATATATAAATATTATCTTGTTAGTATATATTGGACCTTTATATTTTAGGGGCGTGTTCTAATAAACTTTATGGTTCGCCCTCAGAACCGATCTTGCCCAAAACGTAATGTCCGGACTATTATAATTGAAATTCAATCTTCAAAATCTAATACTCAAAATACATACCTTAATATAATACTTGAATTTTAACACATGAAATTTTATACCCAAAACATATGCCTAATTTACATTAAACGTTCCTACAATAAAATAAACTTTCATTCAAAGTTAACAACTGTATTTCTTAATCGCGGAGGCTTACTTTATTGATTACAATACAAAATGGTTTATTTTATCGCCATATAGTAATTAAATACCCACTTACCCATTTGATCTTATTTTTTCCAAGTTGTGCATTGAATTTTATTATAACTAATACAATTCTCATCTATGTATGAGTTAGTATAATAAACAAATTATTTTAATTAAAATATTAGAATTAAATTTGTATAATTTTATTTTATAAATATACGAGCATATAAAAAAATACATACTTAAAATCTAATTTAAATAGAAGTCGTTTTTTTTTGTTTAAAAAAGAAAATGAGATAGCGGTAAAATTTAATTTAAATAAAAGTTGTGCTCAAATTAAAAGTACAAATTTTTTTTTTTTAAAAAACAAACTCTTATTAAATAGAAATTATTTTAAAAAATAAATCTGGTAACATCATATCTTAACGTGACACATAAGTAAAACAAATATTTTTTTGACAAAATACGAGAATATAGGTTAAATGTGTTGTATCCGCAAATAATCGGTCCAATTTTCATGTATAGATTAATTAAAAATTGTATTTTTTTTATTCAAACCTAAAAGGTTTTAATCTTCTCGAAATAGTAGGATTGATATGACCCTAATTAATTGAAAAAGTCAAATTATTTATTAAAAAAAATATGTTTACTATAACTTGATGCGAATTCCAATTCATTAACCATATTAAATACTAATTCAAATAAAGTTACATAAAAAAGTAAAATTCTGAAATGATCAACATTAGGAAGTAATACTTTCTTTTTTTTACTCCATAACGATTTCTTATTTTGAATACATATTTGTAAATATTATTCCATGTAAACACATTTTACCTATGAATGAATTGGATAAACTACTTACAAAATGGAGTATCACATTAGTTATTGGCCCATTAGTTTGAACATAAATACATGACCTTTTCAAATTGATTAATAACATGTCTAATTTAATATTATACTTTTGTGGTGATCTTGACAATGCTTTGACAAGGAGATATTTGAAAAACAAAATTTTAAATTGTTTTATAAAATAAAAGGCCGACTATTTTACCTAAACTATGGTATATAAGCACGAGCTTACATATCTTACGTATACGATGATGATGATGATGATGATGTTGCATCTAAAGTGCTGGTGGCAGCCTCGTTGACCTTTTTCAGTCAACTCTCTAAACATACGTATATATTTGATATTCCTCAAAACAATTTCTTGGGTTTTAATTTTAATAAGTAAACTTGAGCACAATCACCTCGTGGTGCACACCATGTGAATACTAAGATAAGCACGATATCGAGTTTGTGTTAAGATCCTCGCTTAACCCGGCCTGTTTGTACGTGGTGAGTTTTGACTCGTTTAAATTTAGTTCGTATAAACGAGTTGAGACATGTTTTAATTTAATTGAATTTAGTAGCTCGGTTAATATAATATTATATGATATTATTTCAGGTAAATGAGCTGAGTAACTTAGTTATAACACATTCAACTCGATTATAAACGAGTGGAGGCGAATTCGAGTAGTTTTACTATATAAGAGTAATATTATATAAGAGTAATATGATGTTATTTTAGGCAAACAAGCCGAGTTTTAGCCAGACAAGATAAGCTTTGATGTGGATCGAGTCTTTATAAACCAACCTAGCTAGCCTACAAAATAACCGAGTTTATATATGTTTATATTCAACCCGTTTTAAAATTAACTAGTTGGAACCAAGGTTTTTCCTAACTCGGTATGAGCCAAGTCCGGAATAGCTCAGCTCATATAATATAAAAAAAAAATTCTTAATTATTTGTATGAGAAATAAGATTTTTGTTGATTTTAACAAATGTGTCAAATGATGAATCAGAAATCTCCATATAAAATTATGGGTTATTTGGTCCAATTTTTAGAAAACGTTTGGGTCCGTACATAATTGGATATATTTTAGTGGGCCTTGTTTACACATAAACTGAACCGATTTGTTATTCTTTGGCATTCGTCATATATGAAGTTGATTTAATCTAGACCATCGATTCTCAAGGCTGAATCTTCACTACTAAACGCATAGGCAATGTGTCACATTTAAATTTTGCTGCGGACTTTATTGCTTCGGTTTATGATTTTAGTGTATGCTTTTTTAAATGAATCACATAGTATATCTTAATTATTTAACTTAATTATAGGTGAAAATTTTGAAAAGTACGGTTGCATTATAATTATAGTTTTATATCATTAAATAATTATTAAACAATATGTAAATACATGAAAAAATAATACCTAAAGACTTGAATGAATTTGAAAGAATTGACTCACCTCATATGACATTCTTTCTTCTTCTTCTTTTTTCCAATTGTATTGAAGGTGGGGTAAATTATTTTTCCTAAAAAAAAAAAGAGAAAAAGAAGAAGGAAAAGAATGTCAGTCTCATCGATCTCCATGCATAGATAGCGGTAAGCAAGGTCCGTCGCCAAATAACTTGATTGACCTCCCTGCCGGCCGGCGTACGGAAACGCCAGCGGGTCCACTCACAGCTCTAGCTGCTGCCGCCGCAGTTGGGACCTGTACAGCTCTACTATAGCTTCACCGCCACTCACTCCTTTCTTAATTTGTATATACATGTATCGATTATATTCTTTTCTCTTCACTTATATTAATTTACTACTAAAAAAAGGATACGTATGAAGATATAATATTTTGAAGATTCTAGAATTGTATGTTGAAAGGATTGTTTCTCCAAAAACAAAATTAAATTATATGCATAATGCATTGGATCCACAGAAACTGCGAGCTACATGCATAGAGTTATTGAATCAACAACTTAGATATGTTATAAAATTCCTTCTATCACTTACGATTAACATTTTCATATTAAAATAATACTCTTTAGTTTCATTTGTTTATTACTTTATCATATTTATGAGTGATAGATTTCGTTGGTCAGAATGAACGTGGTGTCCATCGCACGTCCGAACGCATATGCGCGTTGGGCCCAAGTCCAGCATATAAAGAGGTTCCATCCTAAAACCAATTGGCAATAGGAGGAGTAATTCACTGACCTATATACAAGACTTGTTATCCTAATATTATTGGTGTGGGAACCAAAATCCTCCACGTGCACGACCGGACGGACTATGATTGTCCATGTCCGCAATTTTTGTCTTAAGGCTGACAAGCCCAATAAGCCAGACTCTGATACCATGATAGATTTCGTTGGGTCAGAATGGACGTGGGGGTCCATCGCACGTCCGAGCGCATATGTGCGTTGGGCCCGAGTCAAGCATATAAACCCGATGAGTTTCATCCTAAAACCAACTAGCAATAGGAGGAGGAGTCCACTGACCTTATATACAAAACTTTATCCCAATATTATTGATGTGAGAACCATAATCCTTCACAATGATTCACAATGAGACGTTTTAAAAATCTTGAACACTTTTTCTTGTTGATTTTTTTTAAAATATTAATTTTATACTTTACCCATACATGTCGTATAATTTATCCATATAATCATAACAATTCTTTAAAAAAAATTAAAAAAATATCGTATAATCATGTTCCATAATATTTCTGTACCTTTTTTTTATTTTAACCCTAACGTTTTTTGAGATATTTTTGGATGTTCGGAGAAACTCTTTAAATTAATGGAGATGTTTCGTTCTTTTTAATTGCTTACTAGTGTATGATAAAAATATCATTTGTTATTATATTTTTTTAAGGGATTATATATAAATTATTTTTTTGGTAGATAATAAGTAACAAATATTTGTACACTTTATTTATAATATTATATAATACATTAATAAAATAATTTATATTTTGATTTTTCTCCCCCTTATTATATTGATTCATATATTAATAGAAATAGTACATTGGTAGCATATGGTGTTAAATTAATTGTTATATATAAATTAATTTAAGAAATAACACAATCTCAGGTAACAAAAAAGGTGATTGGAAGAAATTGAAACCGTAATATTTAATTGTTAAAAGTGGATTTAATTAATTCTTTTTTTTTTGTACTGCTAAAATTTGTTATGAATGTGATTCAAATCTGTTATACATATCTCAGGTAACAAAAAACAAAAAAGGTGATTGGAAAGGGATGAATTTATTTAAGATTTGATTTTAATATTTCGTTAAATAATTTTGTAATGAATAAACTTAATTAATATTTTGATGGGCTGTGGTTAAATGCTAAAATGACACGTGGCAGTGAGTATTTTTCTGCGTGACACGTGGCAAAGAGTGCTACTCCTATAATATATATAAGATCGTTACTTTTTGGGAGATTTTGAGGCATTTTTCAAATATCTATTGATAAACATACTTAGTGATGGGTTATAAATCTAAACCGTCGATTTAGGTTTACAAACCGTCGGTTTAGGTTTGGCCCAAATTGTGGTGATCTAAACCGGCGGTTTGCCGGTTTAGCCACGGTTTTATAAAAAAAATAATAAAAAATAAAAAAATTGTGCAAAATGTTAAAAAAAATACTCGTAAATAAAATTATACCAATTAAATAAAAGAAACAAAAATTCAATTTAACAAAAAAAAGGCTTGAACCGGTTTCCCGGTTGCCTACGTATCCTCTCGGGATTAAGAGGAATCAAAGCCCACGTAGTTCTCTTACTTTGACTTACCTTTTTTCGGACTTCCGAGTTTTTTTAACCCCGCTTACCTTTCGATGTCGGACTCGGAAGTAGTGTCGGCGTCTTCGGAGTTGGAATCCGATTTGGAGTCGTACACCGGTGCATTCCGTTGTTTCCGCTTCGCCGTCCTTATCCAATCTTGAATACAAACTTGCATCTCCAACTTCTCGGGCTTCAATTGAGTTCTCTTGTGACCGAGAATGTTCCCGCCTTTTCTAAATGCTTGCTCCACCACAACCGTTGATGCGGGCACGACCATGATTTGTTGTACAATTTTAACTAAGGTTGGATATTTGGGAGCTAATGTCTTCCACCAATCCAAAATATCAAAATCACCGTTACCATCAAAACTAAAACAGTTGTTAAGATAATCTTGATATTCCGCATTTGAAGATGAATGTCTAGGTATTTTTGTTCTTTTAGCAAAAATTTGTTGTGCAAGTGAAAGAGAAGAAGATGAACTAGTAGAAGAAGGAGATGGACTAAGTGCGGTAGAAGAAGAACTAGCACTTGATTCAAATGTACTAAGCAATTTTCCAATTTCGGTATTAACTTCTTGCACAATGTTAGACACATTAATGTTTTCTTGTGTTAAGTTTACACACAAACAATTATCATAATAAGCGGTCCAGAAATCGGAAAAACCATCTAGTTTAAGTCTAAGATCAAAAACGGCGGTTACAAGATAAATCATGGGAATGTCTTGATAATATTTAAGTCATTTAGTTTTCATATCAAACATACAATCCATGAGGGAAGGTATGTTAAAACATTTAACAAAAGCTTCGGAAACGTTAACGGCAATTTCTAAAAATCTATGAGATGTTGAAGTGTAAACGCAACTCATGACATTAGTTGCATCACTAAAAGTTTTAAAACATTACAAATATTGGTACAAGTTTCCCAAATATTTTCATCATCAAGAATTGACCAAGGTACGTGAATTGAAGCAAATTCTTGTAACAAAATTTTATAACGTACGGCTTCACAAAGTAATTTGTAAGTCGAGTTCCAACGAGTTCCAACATCCTTTGAAAAAGCAATATGATGAACATTTTTATTTAAACATAAATTTCTCCATTTTCTTCTTAAATCGGAGTCGTGTCAAATATGGTCAATAACAAGTTTGATTGGGGTTAGCATATCTCATAAAACCTTAAGTCCATCTTGAACACATAAGTTTAAAATATGACATGCACATCTTTGATGAGTATAAGAAGTTCGCAAATATTGTCCCGCATCCTCAACCAAATGGTTTACGGCGGCAGTATTTGCGGATGCAGTATCAAAAGAATATGAAAAAATTCGATGTTGTAAATTATATTCTTGTAAAACCGTTTTAATCATGCTTGCAATGCCTAGTGCATTATGTCTTTGATTAAAATGCCGAAATCCAATAACATATTTATGCAAAAACATAGCGTTATCAATAAAATGTAAAGTAATGCCCATGTAAAAATGTTGTTGTGATTGTGTACTCCAAATATCACTACAAATAGAAATTTGATGTTCAAAACTTGCCAAATTCGATAAAAAAAATTTCTATTTAGTTACTAATTTTGAAACGGTTTTCCTAGAAGTTGGTTTAAAAGAAGGTTGAAGATATCTAGTGTTATATTCCCTAACTTCTTCATATTCGGCATAAGAAAACGGTAATGAATGTGAACAAATAACATCGGTCAATCCTAAACTTTCTTCATTATGATTATATGTAAATAAAGGAGAATGAGAGGTAGAAGATGCAAACCCGTGGGACAATTGTGTTTGTTCCCGTGAAATCCCGAGCTTCTCCGGATGGACGTTTGCCATGTGAGTTTTTTATGTCCCGTAGCCGCCCTTGACCTTCCACTTGTACACCTTCGGGCAATAGTTGCATGCCACTTGACATTAATCGTTCACCGGCTTCCCCTTGGTGTAATGATTCGTAAATATTTCGGATATAAGCATTTTCGGAGAGGGAAGACTTCTTCTTGGAACTTCGGTAAGTTCGGGATTGTCGGGCATTTGTGTTTCACTCTCTTGGGTGCTAGGAAAGAATTGAAAAGAGGGGATTTGATCACTTGGGTTTTCCATTACGAGAAATCGAGAAAACGAGAATACGAGGAATCGAGAATTCGAGGATTCGAGAATAAGAGATTAGGAGAGTTTAGAAGATGAGTGGTAGATTGTGTGATTTTTAGAGGAAGAAAGATTGGATATTTATAGGAAATTAGGATAGGTTGTGGGTGAGGTATTTAGTTATATATATATATATATATATGATAAAAACTTGCCCCGACGGCAAAATAAACAGCCGTTGGTTCTTTTTAAAAAAATAATTAAAAAATATATATGTATTAAATGTCCAAACTACCGGTTTAGGTTTTCTGAAATCTCAAACCGAAACCTAAACCGCCGGTTTAACCCGGTTTGAAAACCGACGGTTTGACGGTTCAAGCCAAACCGAACCCATGTCTAAGTTACATACATAAGACACTTTATGTTAATTTTGTTAATCGGACACGTAGTAGCAATAACGATACTCTTTTAATAGACTTGATACTTTTATGAGGAGTGGAAAATATTTTGATAGTCTTTCAATAAACTTATTATCAACCTTTTTATCTATTAAGAGCTTGTGTAGCGAAATTTCAGCGGGTCAAAAAGTCAAAGTTCAACACATAAGTTCGACAAATAAGGTTTATAAAAGATGAACAAATTTCTCCTTATAAATCTTTATTTACTGACTATCAAAGTTATACACTTTTATATGAAATTTTTTTTGAGTGTTTTGTGTAGTAGTTGGTGTAGATTTGTCATCGACTCCTGACCGCTCTACTGCGAGTCCAAATATGAGGTGTTCACAGTTGATCATCAGGCTTCCTATCCGTGTACTTCTTTCGAAGACGAACTTTGTGCTTGTCGCTTCTTGTTGATTGGATCATCTTACTTTTCCTTGAAGATCTCGTTGCTTTTGGGTTTTCATGGTGTATTTTGTGTGTTTCTTTTTCTTTTGTTGTGGTTTTTCATGACGGTTAGTTCGTCTGTCGATCTTTTTCGGCCTTTCGATCCACTACACGCCGTGTCGTTTAGTATTCGAACCGTTTCCTTTATATAGAAAAGAAAAGAAGATTTATATAAAGAATAGTTAATCAATCTTATATATTGGACTCGTTATCTCTTTATTGTTTATATATATATTAGACTCGTTATGTCTTAATTGTCGACGTATGGACATTTCATTCTGCACAATTACGTACTATCCGTGTACGTTTATAGTGATTTTTGTTTTCGAAGGAACATTGATAGATTTCATCAAACTTGATAATTTTCCTTTGTTATACACTATTATACTAATACTCATAATTGAGATAATTTGCAAGTTATTAATGTAGGAGTATTGGAGGAGCTATAAAAATTATTAAAAATATTCTCTCTCTTTTATTTTTTTTGGGTGAAAGTTATCACAATTATAAAAATATTATAAATTATATCATACATAATTTTTTCAAGAGTATAGTATTTTATGTTTAAGGAGAGTTTTTTTTTTAAATTTCAATTAAATATATACAATAACAATCACATCATAGACCACATTCTCGTACCAAACACAAAATAAGAAACAATTACTAAAAATGTGAACTTGGAAGAAAACCTCCATTACCACTATAAAAAAGGGTATGTTTCCTCGTAAATTATTCGCACAAAAACCACAAAACGCATCAAATGGCTCAACTCTCACTCAAGCTCACTCCTCTCTCCCTCTCCGCCACCCACCTCGTACCTCGTCATCCTCGGCTCCGCCACCGGACATGCGCGGTGGCAAATAAACGGCTACCAACAATATACACGTCAGCGGAGAGACATGGGGAGGTAGTGAAGTCAATAGACTGGTGGATTAGAGACAACATGTTGCCATATCTGAAGCCAGTGGAGGATTGTTGGCAGCCGCAAGATTTCTTGCCTGACTCATCTAAACCGTTGGATGAGTTCTTGCCTGAGGTGCGGGCCCTACAGGAGCGAACCGCCGAGCTCCCGGACGACTACTTGGTGGTGCTGGTGGGGGACTGCATCACGGAGGAAGCTGTGCCTACTTACCACTCTATGCTTAGTACTACGCACGGGTTCGTGCCTGAATCGAGTGCTGATCCGAGTCCCATGGCTACTTGGACTCGGCGCTGGACCGCTGAAGAGAACCGTCATGGTGAACTGCTTCGGTCGTATCTGTATTTGTCAGGTCGGGTTGATATGAACATGGTTGAGCGGACCGTACAGCACTTGATCGGCTCCGGTATGGTAAGTCACTAACCACTAGTATAAAACCGAAACGGATTTACAAGGGGGCGAAGCAACTCCGGCACCAGTTCATTAACCCTATAGGTTTCATCCGCCCATCATTTCGTTGGGTGAATAGGGGAATCGTGTTTATTCGCAGACGATTAAAAGTCATTAATGTTATCAACTAATAATACATTCTTGAAGTATTTTTAGTGCAAAGTTAATATATTCTAAATTACTAATACATGTAACGACAAGATTAGTTAATGATATTAAAAGGACTTCTCCAGAAGCTAATTTTAATGTCCAATTTTCTTTTGCTGATACAGCACCCGCTGCTCTAGCTATTCTCCCTTTCCAAATATGTTTACGACCGTGACTAAGGACATATCGGTTGAAGTAGATTTGAATTCCCTTCCCAAGCAGCGTGAGAATTCGACGGGCCCTTCATCCTGTTTGTTTCTTTAATTCAAGGAGGAGACACCATTATCAGATGAAACTCAAATGAAAAAACATTTTGATCAAATAGTAAGAAAACCTTAATACTAATGTTAAAAAAAGTGTATTCATCAAATCAAAGTTGAAATTTTTTAAAATTAATTGAAGCAGTTCTAAAGTAAAACAAAAAAAAAAATTTAATATATGTTATTATAACGTAAATAACAATTAAATTATGATGTATTTTTTTAGGCCATATATACAAAATCAAAGATATTTCCGGTATATCGGGTTGTTAAGAGAATTTCACTCCACTTTTCAGAATTTTAAACAGTTTTTATGGGTGATTCGAATATTCACGATGGGAAATAAATCTTGGCTCATAGTTTAAACAAATTAATAAGTAGTTACAAAAATATTTGTTATTTTATACTATTATTTTGGAAATACTGAAATAGTATACTTGTGAATAAACTTGCAGGATCCAAGATTAAATCGGAGCCCGTACTTAGGAGTAGTGTACACGTCCTTCCAAGAGCGCGCCACCTTTGTCTCCCACGGCAACACCGCCCGTCTAGCCAATCAACACGGCGACACCACCCTCGCCCGCATATGCGGCGCAATTGCCGCCGACGAAAAGCGGCACGAGAAAGCCTACTCCGCATTGTTCGGTAAAGTCCTAGAGGTGGACCCTACAGGAGCCATGCTGGCAGTAACCGAAATGATGAGGAAGACAATCAAGATGCCGGGCCAGCTTATGTATGACGGCCGGGACCCACAGATCTACGACCACTTCGCCGCCGTCGCCCAGAGAATAGGGGTGTATACGGTGTCTGATTACGCCGATATACTGGAGCACTTGGTTGGGTTGTGGGGATTGGAGAAGGTGGAGGATCTGACGGCTGAGGGCAGGGAGGCGCAGGAGTTTGTGTGTGGGCTATCGCAGAGGATAAGACGGATGCAGGAGAAGGCCGATGAGCGTGCTAAGAAGAAGGAGCCATATGCGGTTAAGTTCAGCTGGATCTTCGATAGGGCACTTACCCTCTAATATGAACGCAATGACCATATATATTATGAATTTTAACTACAATAAAATTGCGATTGAGTGTACACTGATTCACGAAATCACGAGTGAGGAAGTCAACCATTTCTAGTAATTTTTTTTTTTTTTTTGTGTTTGATAAAATAATACATCCTCCGGTCATAAATAAATGACTTTCTAGCATGTAAATTTAATCAAAAGTAAATGGCGTTTTATGTTTTCGAGGTTATTGATCAGAGAGTTTTAAAAATAGTTTTTTAAAGTTATTCTTATAATAAAATGTACACTTATTGTTCTAAAAATGTGATGAACATTTAATAAGTCGTAAAATTGAGGGAAAAAAAAACTTTATACAATTAAGGTTGATTAATATTTTTCTTAATAATAGTGTCAATGGCTAGAAAGTCATTTTTTGTGATCGGAGGAAGTATAATTTACATCGAACTAGAAGGAATACGAGCTAAAGTTGTGTCGTCAAACCTTTATGAGTAGCGAATTTGATCCTCCTAAAAACAACATCAGAAGATGTAAAAAACATAACGAATTCATGCAAGACTTGTTGCTTCCTCTTGAGGATTTCAACAACATTGGACACAACAAAACCAAAAGCGTCAAAAGAAAATGGAAGAAACACATGTTGGTTTTCAATAAACGACACCTTACCAACCACAAAAGGCAGTAACAGGCCTATGTAGTATAGAATTACGAAATCAGTTGTATTCTTCTCATTCATCGTGTAGGCTTTATATAGAACAGAAATACAACAAAAGGAATATCATAAGATATTTAGTTAACAAGATTTCAGATGATACGGAAAGATATGAGATCAATATTCAAACTAATCAGAGGATATCTTCAAATATTCCCCCTCAATATAGATGCCTGTGTGGAGATAGTCGTATCATGGCCAAAAGGTCTTCAAAGTAGACCCAATCGAACTTGCTCTCGAACAAAGTGATAGGCAAGCGAGATGTGTTTAATCTGAGAATGAAAAACAGGATTCGAGCTAAGAGAAGTGGCACCAAGATTATCACAATGAATAACTGGTTTCTGAACTGAACATACACGTACCAAGATCTTGAAGTAAAGAACCAACCATTTTAGTTCTAAAGTAGTGTCAGTTAAGGCTTTGTATTCGGCCTCAATGTGAACGTGACAAGGACTGTTGTTTACGTGAACTCCAGGAAATGGGGGTACTTCCAAAATAGAGAAGATAATCAGTAGTGGAGACATAAACATCTTTATCCCCAGCCCAATCTACATCCGAAAAATCATGAAGAATGGGAGGCGATCGAGTTGATATTCAAATGCCAAAATCTATTGTACCAGAAAGATATCGCAAAAGCCGTTTTAAAGTCAACCCATGATCTGTTGTTGGATTTTGCATGAATTGTGAAAATGTTTTGACTGTGAAGGCCACATCAGGATGGATAAGACCTAAATACTGCCGACTTCCCACTAGCACCCAAAAATTTGTAGGGACGGGTAAAATAGTACCTGAGTTGCGTCGTAACGAAATTCTTGAGATTGGCGTCGGAGCTAGTTTTGTTTCATCCATACCTTGCTTATGCAAGAAGGCGGACAAACTCTTCAACAATGTTTTCTTGTGATCCCGTAATAATTATATCATCTACATAGACCAAGCGATAAAGCACTAGTTGGTCATGTCTATAGATAAATAAAGACACATCTGCCACGGAAATTAGGAACCTCCTATTTAGACATTTGGGCTCTTCATCTTTCTGAACTTAGGCCCTGCTCGTGTAAGCGGATCGACTCATCAAGTTTCCACCTCGGCCCGGAAAAGCGCTGGCAACAATAGAAAGGAAGGGGTCCATGTACCTAGTGTTGTAATAGATTATATTCTTCTTTTTTTCACTTATAATATTTTACTGCTAAAAAAAGGATACGTATGAAGATATAATATTTTGAAGATTCTAGAATTGTATGTTGGAAGGATTGTTTCTCCAAAAACAAAATTAAATTATATGCATAATGCATTGGATCCACAGAAACTGCGAGCTACATGCATAGAGTTATTGAATCAACAACTTAGATATGTTATAAAATTCGCTCTATCACTTACGATTAACATTTTCATATTAAAATAATACTCTTTAGTTTCATTTGTTTATTACTTTATCATTTTTATGAGATGTTTTAAAAATCTTGAACCCTTGCTCTAGTTGATTTTCTTCTTTTCTTTTAATATTTATTTTTATGCTTTATCCAAACATATATGAGTTTATCCATTTAATCAGAACAATTCTTTAAAAAAATATCAAAAATGTCTATAATCATGTATAGTATTTCTATACCTTTTATTTTAACCCCAAACGTCTTCTTTTTGAGAAATTTTTGAATGTTTCGATAAATATCTTGAAATCAATGGAGGTGTTTAATTCTTTTTAGTTGTTTATTTTTACTTTTGGCAAGATTTTGAGACATTTTTTAATTTTTTTTAAAAAACCGATACGTATATTTAAGAAAAAGAAAAGAGGGGATATACAACTTGAGTTTCATACTACAAAGACACAAGGATCTCAAGTAAAATTTATACCCAGAATATTTAAATGTCAGTAGACTTCCTTTGCCAATTAGCAACAGAGTAACTTTTGACGTGAAGAATGATACGTTGTGTACACCCAATAGCAGTGCATCTAGTGTTGTAATAGATTGCTTCATTTCCAAGTGAGATAGATATAAGAGATGAAGCAAGACCTTCTGATCTGGTGAACGAGCCATGCTCGATCTTTGCCTACTCAACCAACATAGCCATTCATGGAGATTGAGGAATCACTAGGGGATACACATCCATCGGAGCAGAATATCAAGGACAAGGTTGGTATAGGAACAGTTGATCCAGAGATGTTCCACAGTTTCCTCCTTGGAGTTAAATAAGATGCAAGTACTATCTTAAACAAGGTCCCAAGATCGAAACTTGTCCAAAGTGGGAAGACGACCCCCCTGAGAGAGAAGATAAGAGTCGGGGCACTTCTTCCATGGAGAAGGGAGTCACAAATGCGGAGTAGGGTTGTTCTTTTCCCTACAGGTCCAAATAGTGTCTCTTTTAAAGATATTAGCTTTCACCTGGGAGGTCCATAAACAAGAATCAGGAAAGTCAAGTTCAAAGAGGGTTCTAGTCACATTAGTTTTATTCCAAGAGAGCAACTCCTTAAAACCAAGCCCTCCTTCAAATTTGGGAAAACAAACGATAGTCTTTTAATAAACTTTATACATTTACGGAATACATAAGTACACGGAGATGGAATTAACAAATGCATAGCGGGGATCCGTGGATGTTCTAAACCCTACAAAATGACGGTTTCGGGTTTAACGGCTGTCACTAATTCAGAAACAAACCGAAAGCGAGAACGAAACGAGAACGAAAGTGGAAAAGGGCAATAGATCAAAATAAACAGCGGAATCGAAAACCAAAATACAATGGATCAATTCAAAGTCCAAAACATAAATTCGACCAATAAGATTTATAAAAAAGTAGTTAATCAACCTTATATACTAGATTTGTTATCACTTTACTGTCGACGTGGGACATTTCATTCTCGTACGAATACGTATTATCCTTGTATGTTTATAGTGATATTTTTTTTAAAGGAATGTTGATAGTGATATGATGTCAACAAACTTGATATTTTTCTCATTTCTTATATAATATTATACTAATACTCATAAATGAGATAATTGGAAGTTATTAATGTTGGAATGTGGGACGAGCTATAAAATTTATTAAAATATTCTCTCTCTCTTTATTATTTTTCACAGTTATTAAACTGTTCTAAATTATTTCATATATGATTTTAACAAAAGTATAGTATTTTATGTTTCAGAAAGTTTTTTTTATTTCAATTAAATATATACAATAAGAATCACAACATAGACCACAATATCGTACCAAACACAAAATAAGAAACAATTACTAAAAATGTGAACATGAAAGAAAACCTCCATTACCACTATAAATAAGGGCATGTTTCCTCCTAAATTATTCGCACAAAAACCTCAAACCCATCAAATGGCTCAACTCTCACTCAAGCTCACTCCTCCCTCCCTCAACGCCACCCACCTGGTACCTCGTCATCCTCGCCTCCGCTACCGAACATGCGCGGTGACAAATAAGCGACCACCAGCAATTTACACGTCACCGGAGAGACATGGGGAGGTATTGAAGTCTATAGAATGGTGGGTTGAAGACAACATGTTGCCATACCTGAAGCCAGTGGAGGATTGTTGGCAGCCGCAAGATTTCTTGCCTGACTCATCTAAACCGTTGGATGAGTTTTTGCCTGAGGTGCGGGCCCTACAGGAGAGAACCGCCGAGCTCCCAGACGACTACTTGGTGGTGCTGGTGGGGGACATGATCACGGAGGAGGCTGTGCCTACTTATCACTCTATCATTAGTACTACGCACGGGTTCTTGCCTAAGTCTTGTGCTGATCCGAGCCCCTTGGCTACTTGGACTCGGCACTGGACTGCGGAAGAGAACCGGCATGGTGAACTGCTTCGGTCGTATCTGTATTTGTCGGGTCGGGTTGATATGAAAATGGTTGAGCGGACCGCTCAGCACTTGATCGGCTCCGGTATGGTAAGTAACTAATCACTAATATAAAACCAAAACCCATTTACAAAGGGGTGAAGCAACTTCGTCGCCCGTTCATTCGTGGACAACAAAAGATCGTATTAATGTCTACTTACAACGTTTTTTCAAGTATCATATAATACAGAATTAATATATTCTAAGGCAATAATAGCTATAACTGAAATACAAAAATAAATAATTTATTTTAGACGTTATTATAATATAAACAACAACAAAATTTTCATATATCAGACTGAATATATATATCGTGGTAGTGGGAGATTGAAAGATCTTCACCGATTTCTCTGGGTTTTTACTGGTCAGATAATTCATATATTCATCGGGTACAGGAGAAAAATTGTCGCTCATGGTTTAAACAGATTCATAAGTAGTAACAAAATATTTGTTATTTTATACTATAATTTTAGAAATAGTATTCTTGTGGATGAAATTGCAGAACCCAGGATTAAATCGGAGTCCGTACTTAGGATTAGTGTACACATCCTTCCAAGAGCGCGCTACCTTTGTCTCCCACGGCAACACCGCCCGTCTAGCCAAGCAACACGGAGATACCACCCTCGCCCGCATCTGCGGCGCAATCGCCGCAGACGAAAAGCGTCACGAGAAAGCCTACTCCGCCGTTGTCGGGAAACTCCTAGAGGTGGACCCCGTCGGAGCCATGCTGGCAATAGCCGATATGATGAGGAAGACAATCATGATGCCGGGCCAGCTTATGTACGACGGCCGGGACCCACAGATCTACGACCACTTCGCCGCCGTCGCCCAGAGAATAGGGGTGTATACGGTGTCTGATTACGCCGATATATTGGAGCACTTGGTTGGGTTGTGGGGATTGGAGAAGGTGGAGGATCTGACGGCTGAGGGCAGGGAGGCGCAGGAGTTTGTGTGTGGGCTATCGCAGAGGATTAGACGGATGCAGGAGAAGGCCGATGAGCGTGCTAAGAAGAGGAAGTCATATGCGGTTAAGTTCAGCTGGATCTTCGATAGGGAACTTACCCTCTAATCTTTCATTTTATAAAGCCCATATTATGATTTATTTTTTTTTGGTTAAAAGCCCATATTATGAATTTTAACTACAATAAATTAAGTTGCAACATTAGGTTGAGTGTGTAATGATTCACGTGTGAGGAAGCCAGCCATTTTTAGTAATAGTTTCTCTTTTATTGTTGGAGTTTGGTACGGCATTCTTGAGTGTTTGATTTGTGTTCATCTTTCAGGAAAGTATCCTAGCTATGCCCTAATATGAACGCCATGGCCACGTGTTGTGATCTTTCAACGAGTTACTTCAGAAATAGAGGGAAGAAGAGAAGACAAGACGTTTTGTAGTTTTGCTGCACAAAACTTGCAGCCAAGGTTTTCAATATGCATTGGTGGATAATGAATACAACCCTACACCTATCTATTTATAACCATAAATAGACAAATTCATCTATTAATAGATAGAGTCCTATAAATAATAGAATCCTACAAATAGATAGAATTCCTTATAAATAGATAGGATTCTATAAATAGATAGAATTCTCTGCGGGGAGCTCCGCCCCCCGCACCCCCTGTCGCTCCGGGCCCATTAATCCATGAGCCCAAAATATGTTTCCCCTGGCCCATTGTATCAGTATACCTAGATTTATTGTCTTATTATAACAATCTCCACCTAGACAACATAATCTAATACAAACTCCAAGATCTTGTTGCCAGATCCTCCTTGTTTCTCTTGACAGGGGGCTTTCTCATGGCCCCTACGGCTCCTGGCGGCTCCTGGTACCGCCTAGCGTCGCCCCTGCGGCTCCTGGCGTCGCCCCTGCGGCTCCTAGCGCCTCCTGGCGCCGCCCCTGCGGTTCCTGGCGCCGCCCCTACGGTTCCTGGCGCCGCCTGACGCCTCCTGGTGCCGTTCATGCGGTTCCTGGCGCCTCCTAGCGCCGCCCCTGCGGCCCCTACGGTTCCTGGCGCCTCTTGGTGCCTCATGGCGCTGCCCCTGTGGTACCTGGCGCCTCCCCTGCGGTTCCTGGCGCCGCCCCTGCGGTTCATGGCGCCTTCTGGTGCCTCCTGGCGCCGCCCCTGCGGCTCACGACGCCTCCTGGTGCCGCCCCTGCGGTTTCCTAGCGCCGCCCTTGCGGTTTCCTTGCACCGCCTGGCGCCTCCTGGTGCCGCCCTTGCGGTTTCCTGTCACCGCCTGGCGCCGCCCCTACGGTTCATGGCGCCTCCTGGTGCCGCCTGGCGCCTCCTGGTGCCGCCTGGCGCCTCTTGGCGCCGCCCCTGCGGTTCCTGGATCCGCACCCGCGGCTCTGTTTATCCACCCCTGCGGCTCTGTTGATCCACCCCCGCGGTCACGCTGCAAAAGCTCGTCTTCTTCGTTTTCAACATCCCCTGCTGCGTTAGCAGATCCTTAACTCGTTGCAGCCAAAGACCGAAGTTTCCAGTTCCGTTGAATCGCGGAACCTCAAATTTTGCAACGGAACTCATCGACAACATTGCTCTTGTTACCAATTGTTGTGATCTTTCAACGAGTTACTTGAGAATTAGAGAGAATAAGACAAAACGTTTTGTGGTTTTGCTGCACAAACCTTGCAGCTAGGGTTTTCAATATGCTTTGGTGGATAATGAATACAAACCTACACCTATCTATTTATAACCATAATTAGATAGAATCCTCTATAAATAGATAGAGTCCTATAAATAATGGAATCCTACAAATAGATAGAATTCCTTATAAATAGATAGGATTCTATAAATAGATAGAATCCTCCGCGGGGGGCGGAGCCCCCCGCACCCCCTGTCGCCCCGGGCCCATTAATCCATGGGCCCAAAATATGTTTCCCCTGGCCCATTGTATCAGTATACCTAGATTTATTGTCTTATTATAACACCACGCTAGCTACTATAGGCTGTCCCATTTGTACGTCAAGTTGTTACTTTTACAATGTGATCGAAAATGTTAATCATATGTGATATGTGATAATGTTGGAGATAATAATTTCGCACCTAAAAAATTAGGTACATTTCGAGCCCAGAATATAAAGACGGTGAAGTACTCGTCTCATTATCAATTAGTTTTAGGATAAAACCTTATCGGGTTTATGTATTAGTCTTGAGCATAACTTGCATATGCGCTCGTATGCACATAACTCCTGCTCTCCATTCTGTTTGTATCGGACTTTGACATAAAATTAGAGCGGTTAGCCTCATTTCGGCTCGCGATTCTAACCTATGGACAAGTGTCAATCAGTCTATATCCTAAATATGATAATAAGTTGAGTCTAGTATATAAGGTGGGTGAGCTACTATTCTCATTAATATTTCGTTTATAGATATATGTTTCAAAGAAATTATCCCTAATTTTTGGGATTATTTTTCGAGAAACTGAGAATTTTGATTATTTAAGTTGAGACTATTATGAATATACTTTTTTTTGGTAGAAAAGATGGGAGGAACACCGTATCACCCGTCTTTATTCATAAACGTAAAGAGAGGGGTAACATGGGATGAACTGTTGGATCGCCACACCTATGATATCCTAATACAATATAGGAGATAAGCCTAAATTAAAAGTTTAGGAAGTGACAAAGTCAGCAACAATATTTTCTTTCTATAAATACGATGAAATTGGACAACCTAATCTCTACGAAAAAAGTCTTGACAACGTGAGATCATAATAAAAAGAAAAGATGGCGAGAGGAAGGGGTAGTTTGGTATTTTGGTTCATATTGTTGCCTAATGCCGCAAATTTATTGCAGTTAAAATTTAAAAGATGGCTTGTAAAATGAAAGATTAGAGGGTGAGTTCCCTATCGAAGACCCAGCTGAACTTGGTCGCATATGGCTTCCTCTTCTTAGCACGCTCATTGATCTTCTCCTGCATCCGTCTGATCCTCTGCGATAGCCCACACACAAACTCCTGCGCCTCCCTGCCCTCAGCCGTCAGATCCTCCACCTTCTCCAATCTCCACAGCCCCACCAAATGATCGAGTATATCGGCGTAATCAGACACCGTGTAAACCCCCAATCTTTGGGCGACGTCGGAGAAGCGGTCAAAGATCCGTGGGTCCCGGCCGTCGAACATAAGCTGGGCCGGCATTTTGATTGTCTTCCTCATCATGTCAGCTATTGCCAGCATGACTCCTGCGGGGTCCACCTCTAGGAGTTTTCCGACGCAGGCGGAGTAGGCTTTCTCGTGACGCTTTTCATCTGCGGCAATTGCGCCACATATGCGGGCGAGGGTGGTGTCGCCGTGTTGCTTGGCTAGACGGGCGGTGTTGCCGTGAGAAACAAAGGTGGCGCGCTCTTGGAAGGATGTGTACACTAATCCCAAGTACGGACTCCGATTTGATCCTGGGTTCTGCAACACAAGGCTGATATGTTATAAACTCGTTCATTGACATCATATCAATTAGTTTTTAATGTCTATCAGAAATAATTTATGTAAATATACGTTGATTTAAGGTTGATGCGTTAAACCGTATTTAAAGGCATAAATTTATATTTTTAATTCATCCAAAACAATACTTATCTAATCAATATAAGTGATAAAAAAATATTAAAAAAAAATTGGTGCATTATTATTATTATTATCAACTCCGTGCTAGATGCAATTCTGCGGGTGTATGACTGTATGCATTATATTGGTCTACTAGTTTACTAATTTAATATCATTAATATCCGCATTTGTATGTTTGTTTTTAAATTTTGACTATGTTATATATTATTTTACAATTTGTACGTCCCTTACACGATATTCCTTGATAAATGATTTCAAACTTGCGTATGTTAACGTTTGAAACTAAAAAATGACGTTACGTATATAATTGGTTTCTTAGTAATAACATATATCAATAAAATTTTATATGACATCATGAACCGATAACATAAAACTACTAATCTACCATCGATATTTGATTGTGTTGAGCCCTTTTTATACAACTGATTATGAGAACACATTAAGAAGACACGAAAATAAAAATAAAAATAATATTTTTCAAGATGAAGCGATTGAATGTTTACCTGAAATAATGAAAAAGATTTCTACTTATTAAAACGTGGGAAATTGATGAATTCACCGCAATTAGATGATCCATATATATAGTGGAAAATAAAGCGGAGTTACGATAGAGCTTCGCTTGCATGTTTTACGTTATAATATAGTTTATCTGAGAAGTTTTATATTTGTGATTATCCTACGAGTTTTACTATTTATTTTAATTAAAATTTTAAGTTTAAAATGTTAGGTTTAAATAGATCATCTCCAGTAATATTGTTATTGGAAGATAATTGTATAACGTTCCTTTAATCCTATAAAATATATTCTTAACAGTAACTAAAATTTTAATTAAAATAAACGTTATACAATTACCTTCCTTTAATCCTATAAAATAAAAATAAATTTTAAAACTAATTTTAACTCGATTATTAGAAGATAATTGTATACCGTTTAACCGTGCGTTTAACATATACGTCATCTTTTAATTACTCTTGGGTTAACATACTATATAAATTACCTCAAGTTTATTATTTATAATAGATCGTCAAAAACAAAAGTTCTGGTCTATGTTCGGATGATTACCTTAGTCAATATTTTTTTTATATAAAATATTTTTATAAATAATTATAAATTCATTTAACCACTTCGTGACTTACCATACCGGAGCCAATCAAGTACTGAACGGTCCGCTCAACCATATTCATATCAACCCGACCCGACAAATACAGATACGACCGAAGCAGATCACCATGACGGTTCTCTTCAGCGGTCCAGCGCCGAGTCCAAGTAGCCAAGGGGCTCGGATCAGCACTCGACTCAGGCACGAACCCGTGCGTAGTACTAAGCATAGAGTGATAAGTAGGCACAGCGTCTTCCGTGATCATGTCCCCGACCAGCACCACCAAGTAGTCATCCGGGAGCTCGGCGGTTCGCTCCTGTAGGGCCCGCACCTCATCGACGAACTCATCCAACGGCTTAGACGTGTCCGGCAAGAAATCTTGCGGCTGCCACCATTCCTCTACCGGCTTCAACAATGGCAACATGTGATCGGCTGCCCAGCCTTCTATTGACTTCATTACCTCCCCTTGACTCTCCGGTGACGCGTGGAGTGCTTGCAGCCGCTTACTTGCCACCACGGATGTTCGTTGGTGGAGACGAGGATGACGAGGTACGAGGTGGGTGTTGGAAAGAGAGTGGGGAGTGAGTTTGAGCGAGAGTTGAGCCATTTGATAGGTGTGGTTCGAAGGTTTTTGTGTGAATCATTGATGAGGAAACATGTCCTTTTATAGGGGAAATTTTGACATTAGTACTTCATTTTATTTTCTTTCTCTTTCTTGTTTGGTAAGCATTATACATCATATCGCGTTAAATCTCAGTGGTATACAACGCATCTAGTCACACTTATTATATATGAAAAAAGAGCTAAATAATTATAAGAGCGTTGATATCTTATTGAATCTTATTGAATGATATATTATAAGTACAATTATAAAAAAATAATTTTACACTAACATCGAATTCAATAAATTTCGTTCTTTCAATAAGCTTGTATTTCAATTGTTAAAGTCCGTCACAAACGGATCATAGGACGGGATCGTGTGCATACAAATGAACATGCGTGTTAGCCTCAAAATGGAATATAAGCTCAATAGTAGTCACAAAATAAATCGACAATAAGGGAAGTAAGTCACTAACCTTGTATATTAAACTCGAAATTATCCAACATTTACGCGTAAAAACTTAATTATCCCGACAAAATTAGTGATTCTTTTGAACTCATTGTATTGGTTGCTAGCAAAGTGTCCTAGCTAGCTAGTAGCTATGCCCTTTATATTAGTACAGACGTTCTTTCTTCGAAGATCGAATGAGTGAATTTGATCATGTTGCCATAGCTAGAGTATAGGCAATGTATCATCTGATCCGTCGATTATTCATCGTCGTTGCTACTACGTGTTGGGTTAACAAGAAATGTCGTTTTAAAGTGCCTTAAGACAAGTATTAGGAAACTAAAGGGTATTATTTTAATTTGAAAAGATAATTAGTAAGTGATAAACAAATTTATAACATATCTTAGTTGTTGCTTAAATAACTCTATGCATTTAGCTCCCAATTTCTGTGCAACAAATGCATCATGTATATAATGCAATTTGTTTTTCGAGAAATAATCTCGTAGGTTAACTTTAAGAAAGTGTGTTGTTATGTTTATTTGATAGATCGAACCTGCTAAAAATAATTTTAGTTTTTATTTTAAAAGAGGTACTCACTTCAACATGTTTTTCAACACGTTTGTATAATGACATGTACATTCGATTCAATGGAACAAATTTTCTTTTTCATTGAGCCTTAACTATACCTAGAGATCGGTAACCGAATGACTTGTATATTTCATTGATCGGATATTTTTTATATACATGAATATAATGGGACAAAAAGTTAAACTGAATAATAAAATAAATAGGATCAAATTTAATTAATATTATCTCTAACACTTTCCCTCAAAATAGAAATGGAGAGGACACAACTCCAAGCTAGCTAATCAAGAAACTATATCTAGTCAAACCAAGGGTTTTGGACATGACGTCGCTAGCTGATGGGTGACTTGTTGAGTCTAAATAATGTCGCGCTGAATTTATTCTCTAATGGAATAACAATCAATCTCGATGTGTTTTGTTTAAGCCGAATGATTTATAGATTGTGTCTATTTAAAAAAATCAATTATTTAAAACTTGTCTTTTTTTTAAAAAAATAATCTTTATAAAAACTAAAAGGGAATTTACTGTAAGAGCCTTAACCTTTGGAGTCACTTTTGGCCTTAGCCGCCCCGCGGGTCTGTGAGGCCGCCCCTGCGGCTCCCCTGTTGTTCCGCCTCTGTGGTTCAGGGAACCGCTCCTGCGGTTTCCGACGGTTGCAGCCGGTTTTGTTGACTCCTTTGACCCGTGCTTTACCCTTTGTCTTACTTCTTTCTCTTCCTTGTTGATCAAGGGTTTCCTTCTTCACTTTTCACTCCAGCCCTTGCACGTCCTCCTTGCTTCTCCTTCCTCCACCTTGATCTTGTGTTGTTTCTCCTTGAGTTTGGAAGAGTTGTGTGACTTGATGTTGATGTTGATGATGGATGTGTGTATGCTGAGCTTGGAGGCCAGCTACTGAGGTGTGTGATCTCTCCCTACATCCTAGGACCACAAGAGTGGTAAGTGTTCTTGCTTCTTCTTCTTTTTTTCCTTGATTCCTTCTTCCTAGCTTAGGATTAGATGCATGTTTAAGGGTGTTAATGTTGATATGTGTATGTATATGTATATGCTTGGTTTTGGTGAAGAGAAGACGTGAGTGGATCACGAGAATAGCCGAAGAGGAATCGCGGGTTCACGTTCTGCACAGACGCCGCCCCGCGCCTGGAAGCCGCCGCCCCTGCGGACGCCGTGTCGCAACGCCCGCGCCTTGCCTGCGTCCTTTGTCACCGCGCCCGCGGCTGAGTTCCGCCGCGCCTGCGGATTTCTTGCTCCGCCCCTGCATCTCTTTGTCACGCAGGTGCGTCTTGTCCCAGATCTACCTAGAGTTAGGTAGATTCTTTCATTTCCTAGTATGAGCGGTAGTAGCATGCTAGGTATATGTTTGAGATTAGAACGATGATGAGTACGTTATCGTTTATGCCGGTTATGGCTTTGAGGTTTATGAGTTAGGATACGATCCTTATGGATCCCTTGGGTCTAGTGTGACCCCTATGATGGATATGAGTTTGATATATGGTTATGTCTTGTTATTAGGCAGTGTTGATCTCCAGAGTTGGAGCCGATCGGGTTTGAGATTACTTCGAGGTTGAGGTAAGTCCATAGGACTTACTTAGCTACCATCCTTATATTGGATGTGTGCATGAGTGGTGTATGTGTTATCTGCTTTATAGCATGAGATATGATGATTACCGATCTATGGTATAGTGATTGCCCATTGTAGGGCCATGACAGCTGTCCCTTTCATCCCTTTGGAGTTTGGGCGGTTCTCTGTGGTTGGGTCAGACTTGTTAAACGATTGGCCACTCCCCATTCCCTTTGGGTACACGGGTGGGTGTGACCAGAGACCATTCCAGCTGCCATGAGCACCCAGAGGCGAGGGTTATATTCCTCGTGTCACATATATTCATATTGATATATATATACACACGCTTGAGTGACTGGACATTATTAAGATAATAAACCGGGTAAATGTGTGATAGCATGTTGATGTGTTTACTATTCATTGGTGTGTGATTGTGCTGATGCATCTTCATATATATGTGTATGGTTAGCTAACGGTTTTATACCGTGTTGTAGATCCTTTGCAGGTTAGGAGAGCTGCAGAGTGATCCAGAGGGGGTGATCCGCTGAGGGCTCCGTACACTGGGTCGATATCGGGGATATGGGATATTTTATATGTACAGTTTATGTTTTGTTTGTACTCAGCGGTACTTATGTATTACCTTTTGATATTTGTATATATCAGTTTGATGTTTTGTATTTAATCTATAGGTGTCTTGTTGTAAGATTCAGTGAACTTGTTGTCAGGCTAGGGTCAAGATCCATTGTGAGATCCTAGCCCAATAGCACATCGAGTCCTACGGATTTGGGGTGTTACATTTACATTGTCTATCTTGACAAGAGGGAAGGAACAAAAAACAAGTTCAGACATCTAAAACTAGAAATCTAGAAAACAAGAAAACTAAATCAGATTAATCCTAGGATCTCGGCCCAAGAAATGGTCGTCGGTGATCGATCTTTCCGGTGAACGTAAGAGTAGTTCTTAAACCGAGAGTACGATTTATGAGCACAATCAACATCATTGCTTCTGGTGTTATTGAAGATGACATCATTCCTCTCTTTCGGAGTGAAGTAGACAAACTTGCCGTTTTTTGAAAAAGTTCAAAGGACATTATAGTACACGAAATTCATCGAAAATTAATAAAAGTCTAAAAATATCGCGTTCTTTGCTCCAAAAACCATAAAATTTTTGTTCAAGTGTTGATGAATAGAGTTTGTTTGTTCCAAAAAAAAGAAAGAAAATCAATTATCTAAAACTTGGCATTTTTTAAAAATAAATTCAAAGGGTAGCGTACGAAATTCTTTCAAAATCGATAAAACTCCAAAAATGTTGTATCCCTTTCTTCAAAATATTAAAATTTTGTTGTACACGTCTTATGATTTATAGAGTATGTCCGTTCAAAAATATCATTATTTAAAACTTGCAGTGTTTTGAAAAAGTTCAAAGGGTATAGTACATTAAATTCTTCAAAAATCGATAAAACTCCAAAAACATCATAAGAAATCGATAAAATTTCAAAAAACGTCACATCCTTTGCTCCAAAAACCGTGAAATTTTGCTCCAAGTGTTATAATTTACAGAGTGTGTCCATTCAAAAAAAATCAATTATTTAAAACTTTTCAATTTTTGAAAAAGTTTAAAGGGTTTAGTACACAAAATTCTTCAAGATCGAAACAACTCCAAAATGTAGCGCCCTTTGATCCAAAAACCGTGAATCTTTTTTTGTACAAGTGTTATGATGAATAGAGAGTGTCCGTTAAAAAAGCTCAAAGGGTATAGTATACGAAATTCGTAAAAAAATCAATAAAACTCCAAAAACGTCGCATCATTTGCTTTAAAAGCCGTCAAACTTTTTGTTTCAAGTGTTATGATTTATAGAGTGTGTCTAATAAAAAAAAAGTTCAGTTATTTAAAACTTTTAATTTTTTGAAAAAGTTCAAAATGTATAGTGTAACAAAAACTATAATAAATAAATTATCTAAAACTTGCAGTTTTTAAAAAAGTTTGAAGTGTATAGTACATGGATTTCGTAAGAAAACGATAAAATTCTAAAAACGTCGCATCCCTTGTTCCAAAAACTGTGAAACGTTTTTGGAACAAGTGTTATACAAGTTTCATGCTTATAGAGTGTGTCCGTTCAAAAAAAATTATTTATTTAAAACATTCCACTTTTATAAAAATTTCAAAGGGTGTCCACGAATTTCAAAAAGAAATCAATAAAACTCAAAAAAATATTTATTAAAAACATTCCGCTTTCGCACAAGTGTTATATTTTATAATGTCTCCGTTCAAAAAATATATCATTTATTTAAAACTTTCCGTTTTTTCAAAAATCAAAGGGAATAATACACGAATTTCGTAAGAAATCGATAAAACATCAAAAACGTCGCTTCCCTTGTCCCAAAAACTGCGAAACTTTTTTCCACATTTGTTATGATGAAAAGAGTGTGGCTGCTCAAAAAAAAAATTTAAAAAAAAATTTCTGTTTTTTTAAGTTCAAAAGGGATAATAGACAAATTTCATAAGAAATCGATAAATTAAACTTCAAACGTCGCATCCCTTGTGCCAAAAACCGTGAAACCTTTTTTGGTATAAATGTTATGATAAATAGAGCGTGTTTGTTGAAAAAAAATCAATTATCTAAAGTGTTCCGTTTTTAAAAATTCTCAAAGCGTGGTACGCGAAAATCTTTGAAAAACGAAAAAACTCCAAAAATGTCCCATCCTTTGTACCCATGAATTTATTTTTTTTAGTAAAATTGTTATGATGATTAGAGTGTGTTTGTTAAAAAACTCAAAAACCTTTGGTATACACGGAATTTATCGAAAATTGATAAAACTCAAAAACCGTCGCATCATTTTCTTGAAAAATCGTGAAACTTTTTTTGTTCTAGTTTTATGATGAATAGAGTGTGCTTGTTAAAAAAATCAAATTATTTAAAACAAAATCTTTTTTTTGTGAAAAATACAAATGGTATATAGTATACGAAAATCATAAGAAATCAATCCAACAACGTCGCATCCTTTGCTACTAAAACCGTGAAACTTTTGTTATAAGTGTTATGATTCATAGAGTATATCCGTTCAAAAAATCAATTGATTAAAACTTTTTGTTTTTAGAAAAAGTTCAAATTGTATAATACACCAAATTCTTCAAAAGCCGATAAAACTCCAAAATATACCGTATTCTTTGCTTCAAAAACGGGAAATTATTTTTTGTACAAGTGTTATGATTTATAGAGTGTGTCCATTCAATAACTTATCATTTATTTAAAACTTTTCGTTTTTGAAATAAGTTCAAAGGGTATATAGTTACCCGAATTCCGTAAAAAGTCGATAAAACTCAAAAAATGTCGCATCCATTGTTTTAAAAACCATGAAACCTTTTTGGTACAAGTGTTATGATGATTAGAGTGTCTTTTCAAAAACTTCAATTATCTAAAACTTTCCGTTTTCAAAAAGTTCAAAGGGTACATAGTACACAAAATTTTTCGAAAACTAATAAAACTCAAAAAATGTCGCATCCTTTGCTCCAAAAACCGTAAAACTTTTTTTTTACAAATGTTATAATGTATAGAGTGTTTCCATTCAAAAAAAATCAATCCTTTAAATTTTCCTTTTTTTGAAAAAGTTAAAGAGTATAATGCACAAAATTTTTCAAAAATAGATAAAACTCCAAAAACGTCGCATCCCTTGCTCTAAAAACCATGAAATTGTATATGTTCATGATTTATAGAGTGAGCCCGTTCAAAAAAGTTCATTTATTATTTAAACCTTTCCGGTTTTTTTAAGTTTAAAGCATATAGTACATATGTTTCTTAAGAAATCGATAATAATTAAAAAATGTCGCATTCCTTGTTCCAAAAACCGTGAAACCTTTTTGGTACAAGTGTTATTAGCATTAGAGTGTGTTTGTTCAAAAAATTTATTTATCTTAAACCTACCGTTTTTTAAAAAGTTTAAAGGGTATAGTACACGAAATTTTTTCGAAAATCGATAAAGCTCCAAAACGAAGCATCCTTTTCTCCAAAAACCTTGAAATTTTTTTTGTACAAGTGTTATAACTAATAGAGTGTATTCGTTTAAAAAATCAATATTTTAAAACTCCAAAAACGTCCCATCCTTTGCTCCAAAAATCCGTGAAACAGAGTTTTCCTTCCGTTTTTTGGGCATTCTGATTGCACCCCATCAACTCAGGGTGGTGGACAACCCCCATATTGAGAAAATTGGGAGACATATTTGTGCTTGCATTGGAACAAGAGGCATCCTTTTATTGGCCATCTTGAGTTGATTTGTATTGTCCTCCAAGGAAATGTCTACTTTTGCTACCCTTTTTCCTATCCCCGGCCTGGTTATGGATTGTCTAATTGGGATGTCTACTCGTGATAAAATGATACATAAAGCTTACACACTCATAAACAGCTGGATCAAACTCAAAAGATCCATCAACCTTCAGCAAAGCCATTAGCAGATGTGAACCACGAGAATCAAACATGACCAGCACCATCAAGATAAGACATCCTCCACCTTCGGCATGGCCATCAGCGGGAAAGAGGTCGCACCTAGGAAAGAGTGTCATCATCTATCATGTAATCTCTCATATCAGCAACGTAAACTAGTAATCATACACCAACTCTAGAGGGTAACTTCTCATGGATGAGCCTAATGAGATCGGATAAGCCAAACCAAAACGTCAATAGGAACCTTATTACCTTTGAAGACCAGGACCTTCCTAAAATGTCATAAATAGTAGACCTTAGAGGAGAAGGCATAGATCCTCTATCAGCTCGTCAAACCTCCCCTGGTAGCCGAAAACCTCAACCAATGAAGAGAAGATGAAATAAAAGTTAGGCTACCACACATACCAAATCCCTCACAAATCTATCTCTAAAACCTCTCTAGCAGACATGCATCCAAAAAACAAGTGGTCATGCGACTCACTAGCTCATCTGCACCAGCGGCAAGCCGGAAATATGTTAAGGAAAAATAGCCTATCTTTGGTATAAATGCATCCAAGGATGACCATTCAAAGAGTTAAGCAATGCTTCAATGTATTCCTTGGATATCAGACCAATCTGCACCGATCCACACTCTATCCATGCTCTCTAAACAGATTATACGCTCGAGTCACCAAAAACTTCTCCCCGTGGCACCAGGAATCAAGAGTCCATGTCAGACTCATAGCCGGCATCTTACAATTTCATCTCTCACCACGATGATAGCCTTGATCAAGGGAGAGTCATGTCTGTGAACAACCCAATCACAAGGCTCAGTCACTTGGAGATAGCGGTGGTGTATCCATCTCACCTAGAGGCTATGACGGCTGACGTGGATGTGTTGGTAGTGCTTACACATGAAAGACAGGTTATGTGCATGCAGATTTAAAAGGTCAAGACCACCTTCTTTTTTCGGCAAGCAAACCCTATTCAGAGAAACGTGCGGCCAACTCCAAAGTAACATCGTACACATCCTAATCAAACGATCCATAACCATGCCGGGGACAAGAAGAAGGGATAACTAGAAACGGATATTTCCCTGAAGGATAGCACGGATAAACTCAAGACGGGTAGCAAAGTGTCTCTTGTTCCAAGAACTAATATGTCTCCCAATTCGGTCAATAAGGGGGAATAACCCACTACCCTGAGATGATGAGGCGCAATCGGAATACCCAAATTAAATAACGGAAGGGAAATCATATTGTGACACACATTGCATCGGTTTTCCACTATCTCTAGTTGGCATCCTTATAGTGAACATGTCCATATGATAACCTAAAAAGAGTTCGGTATAAACCGTTAGCTAACGATTCTTAGGCAAACGCCGAGGGATCTCAAGCAACACACTATCAGGTATATAATTTATAATGCTAAGACAGTATGTGAAACACATAAACAATCCACAATGTAATGACCGGCCATGTCGTAAGTGTTGTGAAAATTCCCATAGGGAAGTGTAGCCACATCTTTGGCTTAATAATATATATAGTCGGCTCATCGTGACTAATGGCTTCCGTTTTGCCCCATGTTTGGCATAATGAATATATATCCGACCCATCGTGACTAATGGTGTCCGCTCTGCCCCATCTCTAGCTTAATAAATATATAGCCGATCCATTGTGACTGATGGCATCAGCTTTGCCCCATGTTTGGCATAATGAACATAGAGCCGACCCATCGTGACAAATGGTGTCCGATTTGCCCCATGTTTGGCATGATGAATATATAGCCTACCCATTGCGACTAATAGCGCCCGCTTTAAAAGTGTGAATGTGTCGTGTAAGTGTAAACACATTTGTGTACACCACACCCGACAACTTAATGCAAAAACAACCATCACTTATCATTAAAGAGACGGTCAATTGTGAATGACCTTTACACCATCACGTGCGCATCTAACTTTATATAGTGCACTATAGCATGTGGTGTTTATATTTATCAACTGAACATATCACTTATCTAAGCATGTATATATCATTAACATTCAACATGCTAGCAAAAGTGAAACCGGATGGTAAAAGTATCTGGTTTTTAGAAGGTTTTATTCTTTGGAAAATTGTAAGATATAGCCTTGTATGTGAAATAGTTGCATAAAAATGGTCAAATTTTAAAATTTATGAAAAATATTCATAATCACGAGGGCGTGGGTTTATACTCACTAGCTTAAGATCCGCTTCACTTTTAAGGAAATGATCCGATGATCCCACAATAAGGTATTTCCGGATCGTAAGATCCGAGTTGAGATTTTATACACTAGTGGATCACATATCCGGATATTCGGAATGGGTATATTCGATTTATCCGAATGATAATCGTCCATAGCGAGGATATCCGACATATTATGTTAGAAAATATATCTTTTAATATAATACAAAAACCGGATATTTTGTATAAAACTTGTCGATATCCAAATCCTTTCAGATAGAATATTGAACAATCTTTTATAAGTTAATGGGGTCTATTCAATAACACACCCTACACATTAGCTGTACTTTAAAATTTTAGGGTATATTCCACAAGAACTCTCGAATGTTGAGGCATTGGATGCAATATTTCGTGAAAACTCCTTTGTGAAGAAAAGAATATTAGCATGGTGTAATCATAAGATACTTGAATTTTAAGAGCTTGGGAAACTAAAAGGAAACATCGGTAGGGTTTGTTTAAATGGGCCCTACTCTGTGATTTATGGTCCCATGATGGCTTATTGATTGGCACTCCCTCCCACACTTTTACCAACTAGATTAATTGAACTTGTGTATTCTATTTTTATTTTTTGTAAATTTATACTTAAAACCGAATATTAATACACAATTTCAAATACACAATGTTAATACACATTTCCGTCGTTGACATAAGTCCAATCGAGTTACACTATCCAAAAAGTTTGTTGTTTACATAATGGCGAGTTATACAAGTCTAAGCCCAATCGAGTTAAATAAGGCCAAGTCCAACCAAGTTACACAAGTCCAAGCCCAACCGAGTTACACAAGCTCAATCGATTTACATAAGCCCAATCGAGTTACACAATATAAATAAACAAGTCATATTCTTGTAATAATTAAATTCAGGCCACTTTTGGTGCACTTCTAAAAAAAATTTGTTTATTTTCGTAAATATAAAATTGGGCCAATTTTTGTAACTATTCTTTAATGGACAAATTTGCAAATTACAAAAATGTGGTTCATTAACGTAATTACAAGTGTAGGTGCGTTGTTGTAATTTACTCAAAAATTTGAGAAACCCTAAATGAAGGATCGGCTCCCTACGTCGCCTCCGCCAACCACAGCTACCGCCGGAAGCCCGTCTTGCTGCCTTTGCCGTCGGCTTCTCCCACTTTCTCCCACGGCTTCTCCCACCTTCATCTAGCGGTTACGAATCCCGATTGCGATAGGACAACGCAAATCCGCCGATGTTTCTCCTCCTCCACCGGCGGTTAACGCTTCGGAATCCCGATTTTAAGAAGACGACGCGGCCAACGGTTTATGGTGGCCTATCGACAAGGTGGGAGAGAGAGCGGCTTGTGGCTCCAAATCTGGGTTGGGTTTAGCATATTTGAGCGGTAGCTCGTCTTCTCCGGTAAAGCTCGAGGTTGACAAGCTACATGATGGACTCGGCGGCGGGCGAGACGAAGAAGACAAGCGGTGGTTGCGGAATTGACTAGGCCAGTTTTGAAATAGGCAGGGTAGGGTTTCGGAATGGGTAGGGTTTCTTGTAACTAGATATGAATCGTATTTATAGGCCTTTAATTTTAACATCCCTAGTAAATTCCGTTTTTACCCCTTTATTAATAAATTTTAAATTAAAATTTTATCAGATCATTAGAGGTGCCTAGTTTGTTTTTGTTAAACACCAGAGGCTTTACTAAAGACAATGACAACTACTCTTGGAAATATATCATCAAAGTTAGAAATGATTTGTTTCTCATTGCATCACCTTCATACATCAAAAACTCGATCACCACTACTTAGGGCTTGCTAACGTGGTTTATTACCCTAGTTTAGGCATGCATTTAGGTAGATTTTCCCTTTTTGCATCCATGTTTAGGCCTTAGTTTGTGTCGTTTATACTTGTTTAGTTCTACTTTGCAAACATAGATGTCTACACACTCTATTGGTGTCTTTGTAGGTGATTTGACGTATCTAGGAGCTTAAACGAAACATATGAGGATCAAGCCTCGGAGTGGATGCATTGGAGCGATCATTCGAGCAAGGGAAAGAGTGAGGAATCGAGTTAGAAGCAGGAAGAGGACGTTGGACACATCTCGGACAACATCTCGGTCGAGACAACTATTTAATTGATTTAATTTACGGCGATATTTACCATGTCGAGAGCAATCTCGGTGGTATCTCGGCCCGAGATCCCGACAAGTCCGACCGAGATTTCCCGACGCTGAAGAATGAAGAGAAGAGCATAAAATCCCGGGCCCGATATTGCCTAAATCTCGGCCCGAGATTGGTGACCAAGATTTCTTCCCTGAGCGTCTATTTTATTTTACGGGCCTTTTTATTCAGCCCATGCCTTTTGGCAGGTGGTTGGGTATAAAAGGAAAGTCCGATTTTGAGAGATTAGATTCCACAGAGAGAAAAGAGAAAACCTTGTCTTCTTCTACCTTGTTATTTCTACTTTCTACCATTGATACATTTTGATAATTCTAATGGAAAGATTGAGACTTTGATATTGCTTTCGGTTCAGATAAAGTTTGTGATACTGATTTACTTCATTTTGCTGGATTTCGAATTATTGAAGTTGAGTTCTTTCTTTTCCTTCTTTTGCTATTTCCATTTTATGCTTTATTTGTTTTTCCCCAATTTAATTGTTGAATTTGATATGATGATTGTTAGCTAGAATCTTTGTGATTCTAAGGTGAATAGAGATTGGTTTATGGCTTGGACTATGATGGATTAAGTTGTATGTTAGAATTGGTTTGAATTGCTTGAAACTCTAATGGTTGGTTTGAAATGAATCTAGATTAAAACCTTCTAAACTAGCAACCTGAGTTGGAATTGAGACTTACCCGGTGATATTCCTTCTTGGATACAAAAGTAGATTTACCATAGGTAATAGAGGTGAAAACCTCTATTGAATTGGATGTGTCACATTACTACCCGAGTTAGGTGATTCCCGAGACTTACCCGGTAAGGGGTTACTTAGTCCTTAGATAGAGAATCCGGTTTGTACTGAATTTCCGTCCTAGATACCTTGAGACTTACCCGGTAATAGGTAGTTAGGATTGGAATTAGATGATCTTGAGACTTACCCGGTAATAAATTATCACTGAAGAAACGTTCATCCCTGTAACTTTTCTACCATAGCTTTATGAGTTATCTTGGGTCCAGTTGTCATAAACAATGATCTTGAACTCTTGGAATCCATTCATCCATAATATTTTATTATCCTTTGTTTGTTTGTTTTATAAATTGTTTTTGATTGAATTTGATATTCAATTGAGAACTACCCAAAAACCATTCAAAAAAAATATAGATCTTCTTTCCGTAACTCTTTCCTTCTATTTCTTAGTTTAGATTTACACTATCTTTGATCATTCCTTGCAAATTAAGCCACCAAGTCCTTGTGTTCAACCTTGGAATATTTGTTCTACTTCGTACGATCCATACACTATGGGTCCACTACTTATTTGAGTGATTATTTACAAGTTACAAATTTAAAACAAGCATATCGTGTGTTGTGAGCTTAGGAATCTTTATCATTTTTGATATTGATTTAAGAAGTCATAATCTAGTGAAAAGGGCTACATGACTCTTTCTCCATCTCTAAGACTTACAAGCTTCTCCAACCAGGCAATGCAAGGATCCTATGGAGCAAGGGCATCTAGGGATGTCTCAACATTTTAAAATGCAGCTTTATTTCTTGGCTTGTTATACATCGCAAACTTCCCGCTCTTTTCAAACTTCATTCCTGGAATCTTGTTCCTAACAACATCCGTAAACTTTGTCACTCTAATGTTGATGACGAAGAACATCTCTGGATCTGTTGCAGATTTACTAGTCTAGTCTTCGATATCATCTCCAAGTGGTTGCGTATTTCACATTTCCACCCTAACAGACATGACCTTCTTCACTGCTTTGGAGCGTACTCTAGAAAGGATAGCAAATTCATACACCAAAATCGACAATCTTGTATCACCGCGTTTGTATACTTCACTTGAAAGGAGAGAAATGATTTGATCTCCAGCAACACCGTGAATAATATCATTGAATGTGCCCAAAAAATCATACTCTCAGTAAAGAACTAATCCAATGGAAAGATAGATTTCCGAAAACCATTTCTTAAGCCAAAATCCTTCACATCAATCTTATTTAGTTGTTATTTTTTCTCGTCTCTTGTTTCTTTATGTACTAGGCTTAAATCTTCTTTTGTTGTTTGTTACTCTCCTTCTGTCAAAGACATACTCTGTATGTCCCCCTTTATTCTACGTCGTGTATTTAATAATTCAAAGGTCGTGTATTTAATGTTCCACTTATAATATTAATGTGCAATGGAATTAGGCTTTCCGTTTATAGAAATAATCACGGCCCCACCACCGTATCGTATTCACGGCTGCCATTCCCTAAATAGCCATACCTACCGCCGAGGGTTATCTCCTCGCCGGCGAATTAATGTAAAGCTACCGCCCCATGATGTCGTCTAAACTGCATGGGAGTGGGACATCCTACAATAGATTATCGCACACTCAACATCTCCATCCAATTAAATATATATAAAACATTTTGATTTTAAAATACAACAAACTACATAAATAATTTGATACTTTTTAAATAATGAGTTATGAAAATTATTATTAATTTTTATTTTCCATCCGCTTGTAACTTATAAGGAGTGGTGCTACTAAAATAATGAGATTGGACGATACAAAAGTTAAAGAAAACAACTTACCTTTTTTTTTTATGCAATAATTTTTGTAAGGGTTAGATAAAAGAAATCCACTTATATTTGTTGAATTATTAAGAATCTATTTTTTTATATTATTATTGAATATTCATAGTCGGGCATTTCCACTTATATATCATTGATTTATGTTGTATATTTGTATTATTAGTTTTGTGATACTGTTACAACTTAAAATATTTGATACTTTTTTATTCTAAAAAGTTGTTCGTGTTCGAATAAACTTATAATACAGATTTATGGATACTTAAAGTAAACATTTGTATAGCAAGAATTGTTACTTGATAAGATACAGATCATAATAATTAACCGAAAAAAATAAACCAAAATAATATAAATATATAAATAATAATAATAAATAAATAAAAGTTGAATGTTAGTATTTAAAAATAATATTAAATGTTACTAAAATATAAATTATCAAAAAATCTTTACAAAATATAAAGTTTAAAATTATAAATTAACGTTTATATTTTACGATGTGTTTGATAAGAAGGATTTATTTACGTTAAATAGAAGGGGATTTTATGGTTAGTTTTTTTGTATTAATGGAGATTATACGTTAAATTATTAGGAAATAATCCCAAAACATAAATTTCTTTCTCAATATTTTTTATTTTCTCAATATTATTAGAGGCTAATTTCTAATAACCTCTGTCTAGTTTAATCTAAATGAAAATCTAACCGATACCAAACTGATACTTAATTAAGTCGTAAATTCTTACCACAACAACCTCTCTCAACTAATCACATTTCATACAAGTAACAACTTGATAAGAAATATTTAACCCTAAAAAATGAAGTTTGGAGTATGAACAAATTCTAAAACTATAGCCCAATTACACCTATAAAAAGGGCGGGTTTCGTGCCCATAATCTTCACACACAGAAGAATAAAAAAACACATCAATGGCTCAACTCTCACTCAAAGTCGCTCTCCCCTCTCTCTCATCCGCCACCAGAACCCGGTCCCACGGCCAACCCCGCTTCCTCAGGCCGCCAGCATGCGGCATGACAAGGAATCAGTCGCCGGTGATCCACATATCGCCGGAGAGTCAAGGAGAGGTGCTGAAATCACTAGAGGGTTGGACTAACGACCACATGCTTCCATTTCTAAAGCCAGTGGAGGAGTGTTGGCAGCCGCAGGATTTCCTTCCAAACTCATCTAAACCGTTGGATGAGTTCGTCGAGGAAGTGCGGGCCTTACGAGAACGCGCGGCTGAGCTGCCGGACGACTACTTGGTGGTGCTGGTGGGGGATATGATCACCGAGGAAGCACTGCCTACTTACCACTCGTTGCTTAGTACTACTTACGGGGCTGTGCACGAGTCGAGTGCTGATCCGGGTCCTTGGGCTACTTGGACCCGCCGTTGGACCGCCGAGGAGAACCGCCATGGCGATCTGCTCCGGTCTTATTTGTATATGTCGGGTCGGGTTGATATGGTTATGGTGGAGCGGACCTTGCAATACTTGATTGGTTCGGGTATGGTAAGTGTTAGTTGCTCACTACCTACATCGTACACTTTAGAAATCTTATCAATAAATCTTATTTACATGTTCATTTTTATTGAAAAAATACATAGACTTTTTTTATCACTTATCTAAAACAAGAAATGATTTTAATTTTACGTGATATTCAATGAAACAATTTTTTTTTGGTTTGTAAGAAAGTATAATGACTAAATTCACATAAAATGATGGCTAATAACAGGAGCCGGGAACAAATCGGAGCCCATACTTAGGCTTAGTGTACACCTCCTTCCAGGAGCGGGCCACCTTCATCTCCCACGGCAACACCGCACACCTAGCCAAACACCACGGCGACACCCCCCTCGCCCGTATCTGCGGCTCCATCGCATCCGACGAGAAGCGACATGAGAAGGCGTACTCCGCAGCCGTCGGGAAGCTTCTAGAGATAGACCCCACCGGCGTCATGTTAGCCATCGCCGATTTGATGAGAAAGAAAGTAGCAATGCCAGCTCATCTGATGTACGACGGGCGGGACCCACAGATATATGACCACTTCTCGACCGTCGCCCAACGAATCGGCGTTTATACTGTTTCGGATTATGCTGATATACTTGAGCATTTGGTTGGGTTGTGGAGGTTAGAGAAGATGGAAGATCTAACGGCTGAGGGAAAGGAGGCGCAGGAGTTTGTGTGTGGGTTAGCGCAGAAGATTAGACGGTTGCAGGAGAAGGCTGAGGAACGTGCTAAGAAGGTTAAGCCACGGGAGGTTAAGTTCAGTTGGATCTTCGATAGGGAGATCACCTTGTAAGAGCTTCCGTTAAATTTGTCGTTTTATTACCTGCTATATTATAAGATGTCATTGTAATAACAACCACAAAATTGAATGTGACATTGAATTTGACAGTTGTGTGTTATCCGGGATCACTTACAAAATTCGTATTAAACTACAAATTGGTCGTATCAAAGGCTATTAAACTGCAAATCCGTCCTGTTAAAACTGAACACTAAGATGTACTTTTAAATTTTTGCAAGTCAAGAAGGATGATAAATTACACTCAAATTTTGATTCTCAACTAAAACCATATTGAAGTCGATATCATTTGCCCAGTACAAAACTGAGTTCCTGCTCCCTCGGTGAGGAATGCAGCTTTACAACAAGTCACTAAAGGCTAACAAATTATAAACCTTTCTCATCTCTCTAATGCTCACGCCTGAGCAACTTTACCCAGGATAGCCATGTCCAGAATTTTTACGTCCAACGATTCGTCCACCTTCACGATACCGTCTGTACCGTCGACACCAATGAGTTTTCCGGTGTATCCGCGCTGTGGACCTCCCATGATCTTGATCTTGTCTGATTTCCTTGGCAGGACTGCCTCAATCTCGCTTGGCATTACGGTGACTGTTTCACCACTGCCGCTCGATCCGAGTGCAACCCGACAAGAGCCATCCTGTGTAAAATCAACAGACTGTCATATATATGTTCGGTTTTATCTAGGAAAATCAAAGGAGAGTTTGGGAAGTATATAGTGACATACAGGAAGTACGTCTCGAACAACGCCGACAGATGGATCGTCCCCTACCCTATGCACAGTCACTAATATGTCGGGCATGAAGAGTGGGCCGTCATTTTCTCCACCTGTAACAAGAACCCGAGTCATTATATTTGTCAAGGATGTAGAGGTTGAGGATTACAAAGAAGAGTATGATACCCATGGCAGGTGACATCATATCTAGACCTCCACCGGGAGTCATAGGTTGTCCGGCGGGAGTGCCAGGCAAGTACGAGCCTGGTGTTGTAGGTTGTCCGGGTGTTGAAGGCAGATAAGGACTGGGAGCATTTGCTGCAAAGGAAGATAGATGAAAAAATCAATGATTTGCAGACATTAAACATCATACTCAAGTTAGTATGGATACTTACCGTAAGAAGAACCGCCGTCTCTAGGTGTTCCGGCATCATTGTAATTGCCACCAGGTGTATTAGTCCAACCTGAACCTGGGGTTGGGGCCTCGTATGATCTTGAAGGGGGACTTCCAGGCTGAAGATGGTTATTTCCGTTGAGTTAAATGTGAAGTGGATTATAATGCTACATGCTCAAGGATACTCGGTAAATACTTACGCGATATGTGGAGCCCCAAGTTGCCGGATTGGCATCATCCCAATTATCCCTAGCATTCCAAAACTCCAAATATTATTTACTTTCAAAAGAGACCTTCATTCCGCTGACAGCAGTATAAAGATACTGGTGGCATGCGGTATTATATCATAATGAAATTTTCAAATATAACTATTTGAAAATAGAGATTAGGGGCAAACCTCGGTGGACTCATAGGTGCATATGGATTCCATGCTCGATCACGCATCGGTGTTCGCATACCATCATGAATTGGTGTTGCTGCAAGAACCATTCAATATGAAAACCCGTTAATATAGAGATAGGGAGTAAAATCGATCCTAAATGAACAAAGGCTACTAACTACAAGGAAGGAATTCTATGATGAAGCACAGAGATGACAACCTCCAGGATCTCTCATAGGAGTCATGAATGGATGCATTGGAGTTCTTGATGGATGCATGGGTGTCTCACTTCCTGAACCATAGCGAGGCGTATCCCTGAAAGAAATAGAAATCAGTAAGAAAATGCTGACAGCAAAAACCAGCATATAACATTGTAACATAAAAACAGGGATGCAAAATTCTAATGTTAAGCTGTACCTATACGGGGTGCTCATGAGATTGACATTATCAGTGATTTGATTCCGTTCAACTGCAACAAAGAAAATTCATGGGACTGCTGATATGCAAATGAAGTGCTTAAAATTCAAAGTTTCAAAGTGATGGACCTTACCGGTGACATCCTTCATAGTGGAATCCAATTCAATTCGCACCTTATCGCCTTTTACCTCCTTTACACGACCACGGTGACCCTTGTAAGACCCTAAGCGAACTTTCACGGTCTTCCCAACAAGAGAGTCATGCCCTCCTCTGCCCCCTCTACCTCCCCTTCCTCCAGCTGGTGAAAGAATTTCCACAATTAGAATCATTAGATGTATGGTCGAATTGAATAAGCAGCACAAACAAACCACAAATAGAAGATAATTAATGGCAGTAGAGACTTACAGTTCATTGGACCTCTAGGAGGCAGTCTTCCAGGAGACTGTGAAAACCTCTGTGGTGTTCTCAGATATGACAACGGGCCACCCTAAAATAACAATGTCAAGAATGAACTTAGAGATGGTGAGGACTTGAGGAAAAGCTAGAATGGTAGAAAAACATGACATTATGAGTAGCAGCAAATAGAGAACATTAGAACCAAATAAAGAATAATGTAGTACTCACACTCCTATCTCCGTTAGAACGTGTGCCGCCGACTAATCTACATGAAAAGGACTTGGCACATATAAATCCCGCATGCTCAAGGTGATGCCGATCATATATGAACAAGATCCCATTGTATATGTGCTCAACGGGACCTTGTTTACCCTAATCAGGAGCAAGACACTATATATATAAGGGCCCAAGTAGAAGACAGCGTTGAATAAAACGGAAGTCAAAAACTCATTAGAAGTTTACCTGGCACGGGCCTTCACAAACCCTAACAATATCTTTGACTGCTATTGTGTTTTTTTCACGATCTTGAGCCACTGTCTTTCTATCAACCTTAGATTTAATTTCTCTTAATCTAACAAGTGAGACTTCTGGGCGATCTGGAACCCCTTTAAGAACCTGAATACCAAAATGACATTTACTGTAACTTACACAAAAAGTCAAACATCCACTCCGTATTTATAATTATAAAAGTAATGAGAGCACACCTGAAAAGCTTCACTATCTACCCGTATAATAACTCCAAAACTCCTATTACTGCAAAATTTTGAGAGAAATACATCATCCAATGCAACAAGATAAAATTAAAGAAAGCAAACACACAAGAAAGGAAAGAGGCCCATACTCGAGAAGTACAAGGTCGTGCAACTCATAATTTCCAATTTTTGTAATGCCGGTGGTAACCTCTGAACTTTCAACAACATGATCTGCAAATACACGAATCTGCATACACAAGATTTTATCCGATATATTATTAAACTCCCAAATACCTAAGAAGACAAAAACACAAGAGGAACAAACTTACGTCTTCTTTTGTTGTATCAGATAAAATTATCAGGACATGGCCCTCAACCTTGAGAACCATACCAGTAGCCCCTTCATGGGCTCCAGAAACAACCTTGACATGATTCCCAGGTTCAAAATATTTGCAGAGATCTTTCTCATTTATTGAAAGAGTTTTCTGACAAAAAAAATGGTGGATAATAAAGGCTGTTGGATCATAGAAACTAGGTCTGATTATCCGAAAATGTTAGAATAGACCAATAAAAAGTTTACCGGCAGGCCCTCTGCATTCGGTCTAATATGAACATAATCCTCCTCAGCTTTCTCGACCCACCCCTTCAAATTCTTGAGGTCTCCCTTTATAACTATAACAGCATCACCTTTCATGAAATGCCCCTTCCTCCTATTTGCAAATAGTGTTGACAAATTGGAAATGTCACCGTCGCCTTCGCCTGGTTGCCGAAACTTCTCCAACTCATCAAAAGATGGCTGAACATTCTGTGTACTTATGGTTTTCATGGAGACAGTTTTTATCAAAAACCCATCCTTAAACATCATTCCACAAATGTTCTCAAAGTAGTCTCCAGTCACTTGATCCTTTCTACGCTCAACAGGAATATGCAAATCCCTAAACAACAACAATTATGAAAAAAAATCTTAGACAAGAAATGATCATCATAGGCAAGAAAGTATTTATAAAAAGGGAGTGCAGATTACCTAGCTTCCTCTATATTCATAAATCTAGGAGGAGGAATAAATTGCTTTTTCCTTGAAACTTCCCTACCATCCTGAAAAAGCAATGAACCAGTTTGCAAACGATTACTAAAATTATATTCGAAATAAAAGCCGCAAACAATTACTGAAAATTATATTTGAAATAAAAGACAAGGATGTAATGCTTAAGATCTCATCTATTAAAGAAATTCACCATTCAAAGTCAAAACATCTTTATTATTTGGCACAAATGAATTCCTACCAATTTATTCGCAAGTGCTTGCAGATCAAGCCTCGGGATTAATTTCACTGTAACCCGCTGCTTCACATTATCTACATCAACCACCTGTAAAAGCATAGAGCAACAGTGAGTCATAAATGAAACAGAACAAAGCCAAACTCAAAGAATAAAATACATACTTTAGCAAGATCTCCTTTATATGTCCCTGTCTTCATTCTGACCCACGTGTCCCTTGCAATATCCATAGTTTTACTTTCTACGGAAAGGACATCAGTCATTTCCTTGATTGGTACAATCGTAATTTTGGCGCCAAAAATGTTCCGCATACCCTTAATTGCCTGCATTTGCAACTTTTCCCATAAAAGCGCTGAATACGAAGCATAACAGGAATAACAGTTTTTCAACTATCGTACCTCCCGAACATGGCTTTCCTTATCGGCTTCAATATAAATAAAATTTTTGAGATGATCAAGGGCTATAGCAGACCGGATTTGCAGCTCAGAGCCTCTATCAATGAATTTCTGCATAAGGCATACCGCAACCTCCCTCTCTTTACCAATCTAAATCAACAATATAAAGCAGGTTAAACAATGTCCATCATTGCAGATTGCAAAGAACCAACTAAAATAGCGAGAAAATAGAACTTACTGCACATTTCACCATGAATAATTTAGGATCCCTAACAGAAGGCAGTAAAGCCTGTTGTTCAACATCAGTGGTCTCCTCGTATTCAACGTCATTAGCTCTTGACACATACTTTTGTCGCACATATTCTTCAATGTCTTCAATGTCATCGTCATCCTCCCTATCATACATGGGTCGTTGCCGCATATGTCTTGATCCGTCTTCCTCAGGAAGATCTCCTCCAGTATCGACAATAAAGTCTGGAAGTAGAAAATTCAAGTTAACATGTTTTGTATGATGGCAAGAAAGTGGAATTTCCAGCTGTACAGTTCAATTCCATCAAGAGTGCAGTAATCATCATTTAGTAGGAAACAATAAACCAAAGAAAAGAAAATGTAACAAACTCTAATTTAGTTCATGAGTGATATGTGTCAAGATTCAAAACCCCGATTGGCACCCAATGTCACAATTTTTCAGTTCTACAGTAGCAGTCCTTCCGTGAAATGATTAAGCAAAACCTAACATAATTCACGAATCAAAGCATCTTATAACTTGACAGTACATACCTCAACAAAACCCTAAATCACAAAATAAAAAAGAGGCAAAAACAATCACAATCCTCACCATCTTCACCATCCTCCTCTTCTTCCTCGTCATCACTGTCAACAATAGCTTCATCGTCAATCAAACGAGAGACCGGGGCCCTTCTCGTGGGGCGCCGCTTGGAAGCACCGCCACCGAAATCCTCCTCTTCGTACTCATCATCCTCTTCATCGTCTTCCTCGGCCACGTCGTCAATATACTCGGATCTCCTCCTCTTGCCGCCGCCGCCTCTACCTCTGCCTCCGTATTCTTCCTCTTCTTCATCCTCCTCATCGGGGTACTCGTCCTCCTCGGGGTCTTCATATGCATCTCGTTTCCTCGCCATTCTTGGGGCTTACTATCAGTTTCTTGAGAAATTCAAAGATTGAAAAGAAGATTGGCAAATATCAGCTAAATACTGCAATTCTAGGGTTCTTCGAATTGGAGCTGAGGAAAACCACGCGCGGTGAAATAATGGGGGAAGGGGGATGACAGGAAGAAACAATAAACGGAGTTTCTATCGAAAGAGAATTGCTGGCTCCAGCGCCGTGAAGGACAACGGCAGATCCAGATACTTATTGGGCTTGGAATTTGGGCTTTTGGTCTGCTTTTTGGACTTCTTTTTCAGCCCAACAACTAACGTCATCCATAATATAAATACACGCTATTTAATTTTGTTATAATATTTATAATACATTTTTATGAGTAGGATTACAAATTTTGTAAATAATTATACATCCCTGAAAATATTCTTATTCGGATATATATCCTTCAAAAAATATTTTAAACATATTATATCTTGTCGTATATTTATCTTTACCTATTAATATATAATATGTAGGAAAATTTACATAAAAGCACCTGTAATGTAGGAGAATTTACAGAAAATCGCTAATAAAATAAAATTTACAAAACATACTCATTTTATTGGGTGAATTTCTCGAAACTTTCGTATATTGGAGACAATATGGTGTAGTTTAATATGTGTATTCAAATTTTCAGTAGCGATAGATATACCCAAGTAAAACGTATTGATAGATATACTCATATACCCAAGTAAAACCTATCGTAGGCGGGGGCGGATTTAAGGGGTAATGGAAGAGAATGTGCCCCGACAATCGATTTCGTTTCGTCTTATGAAAGAAAAGGGGAGGAAAAATCCTTAAAACGGGATATGATTGTATTAACTATCAATAGAAAACCATCGATTAATTTTATTTGACGATTTATTTATAAAACACAACTTTAAAATTAATATACAAAACTATATATATATATATATATATATATATAACGGGCTTTTAAACCCGATACCTCGAGATAAGGGTTTTTCCCTTCCCGTTTCGCATATATATATTTTACATATTTAAATTTTAAAAAAAAAAAAGGCTTTCGGGACTGACTTAGTGGCCCGGACGGACCTACACCCTTGTTCGTACCCGTCCGGCGGACTTGGCGGGGCAGGCTTAGCGGTCAGGCCTACCTTATGTGTCATACTTGTTCGTTTTCACGGACGGATGCCACATCTAAATGGAACTAATCTCCTTTGTCCACCCTCAACCGAACGACTCTTTGTGTAAGATTATAGAAATGAAGGGATTTATGGGGATGATGTCGTTGTGTGGTGTACGGATCCACAAATAATTGAAATTTTAAAAGTCGATTTTATAATCTATTGCAAGAGTATAGGTTAAAAAACCTTAATTTATTATAAAGATTTCTTCTAAATTAAATTATTTATATTTTTTTTTTAAACTTATCAGTTGACTCGTAGAATAAAAATTGTTAAATCAAAATCCTCCGAATATTATACGCATTGCACTCATAAGTGAATAAAAATTGATAAGGCATCGATCAACTGTGTTTTAAGCAATTACAATGGGACGATATTTATCTCTGTACACACCATAGTGTTTGCTACGCCTGGAAAAAAGTCTAGCATATGATCAAAACTCAAGACGACCTTATTCGCGTGGATAACTTCAAAGAGACGCTATACTTGGCTTTCGTTAAGCACTACAACTTACTATATTTGATGTACGTTAAATATTAGGAAATACAAAATATCATTAACGGATAATGATTTCTCACTTAAATCATTAGACAAACGAGATTTCGTATAAGGACTGACGAAGTAAATGTCACCGGAAATCTAATAAGTGAATATTTAATATTCGGATAGAAGGAAACTACGTAGGTAATAATTAGATTGTCTAAATTACGAAGTTAAATATTTTTCGTGACACCGAATGACTGTCGTTGCTTAATTTTAATAATAAAAATTATTCGTAGAATAGTCACCCGCTTCGCATTAAATTTACTCAATAAAAACATTGACAATTCAAAGAATATATTTCCTACCCACCTCATATTATTAAAATTAATTGTCATTATTATAAATGATTTTATTCATTTTTACAAATATGGCATTATATAAAATCACATCGTCTCCATCTATTAAACATTATATTAAAGTAAAAGTAAGGTTGGACATTTCGTTTGCTTCAACTTCAATCAAGATTCTTAAACACCCCTAATTAGAAAAATATTACAAATCCAATCAAAATTATTCTCATATAAAACTAAAAAATCAAGCATATTTTATATTTCTAAAATGAGTTATATTATTCATTGTTTTGAAACATCTTTTAATATTTCACTAATCAATAAATACACAAATTTTATGCAATATATAGTCTCGCTTCTACTTCTATTGATTAAAGGTAAATAATCACAACGATTCGAGAAATCAACTTTTACCATTCTTGTATAATTTTTTTCTTTTATTATTTTCATTATTACTGCTATTTATAGTCCTGCTACCTGCTGAATGATGAACTACATCGAGCTCTGAAGGTGATCAGCAAGACCATAGCGTAATTCAACCCTTATTCAAGGTATGATTATCATCAAGATTTTGAGATTTAACTTCTCTGATCATCTCAACTGTCGATTATCTTATTTTAATGTTGTGAAATAAAAATGACTTCAGATCGATTTACACCAAAACTCTAAAATGATCGTGAGTTTTCACTTAATCAACTTCGTTTCTTGAATAATTACATGTGATTATCAAATTTTGAAACCATGAATTATTTTATTTTTATATAGTTATTATAAATAACGACTTATCTGCACGTTGCTTGGTATCAACGTCAGATCATATGTTATAAGTGTATAAATACCTAGAAACTATTAATTTACGTTGTTTTGAATCGAATGATAAATAAAAATGTACCTTAATTTCACAAAAAAATCAAATAATTGGTTGTACAATGAGAAATTTATTCTACATTATAATCTTAAATCGGTCAAAATAGCTTATAATTTTGGTTGTACCATAAGAAAAATGATTTCAAATTTACACAAAACTCTTAAAATAATATGGATTGTGAGATTTTCCCTTTGTAAATTTCGTTTCTTGAATAATTGCATGAGATTACCAATTTTGAAATCATGAATTGTTTTATTCTTATATAAATATATATATATATATATATATATATATATATATATATATATATATATATATAAAACAACTTATTTGCACATTGCTTGGTGTCAACGTCAGATGTTATAAGTGTGTATATTTAGAAACTAATTACGTTGTTTTCGGGTTTTTTTCCCTCGTAGATCTTGATTCTTTCACCGGAATGTATGTTAATATAGTATGAATCTAATGATAAATAAAAGTTACTTTAATTTTATGAAAACCATTTAATTGGTTTTACAATGAGAAATTATTCTTCAATTAATCTTAAATTGGTCAAAATAGTTTATAATTTTGCTTAGTCGTTGATGTAAACAAACTATTTGCTATGTTATTAAAAAAATGTAACACAATAAACGCAACACAACATTACACATCTTTACCATGAATTGTAGTTTAGTATATTAATGTATTTTATTGTTTTATTTGATATTAATTGTGTTTCTTTTTGATTTTTGCAAGATAATACGCTCCTGAATTGTGAGATTACTATGGAACCTGATCCAAAGCGACAGAAAGTTGAGTGCAAGTCAATTAAGAATCTGGCGTTAGTTTTGGTATTCTATCAAACTCTTACTGAATTTTAGTACTATAATGTCGTGGGTTTTATTGCATGCATGCAAAGTACGTGACGTGGTTAATTATGTTTAAGAAATCGAGTAAAATGGTAAATAAAATACATAGATGACCTAATATATGTTATTGTCGAGTAATTTCGTAAACCGGTTAGAAGCTTGTCATTGATCGAATTGACGAACCCGTCTTTCGGTGTAGAATGAACCCATTTTCAAAAAATTAATGAAGTATTGTTGAGGTAATAACTTTTTGTCTCTAAAGTTGAGAAATTTCGAGTCTAACAAATAATGTCGGCAAACTACGTCTCTTATCATCAACTGATTTTACGGTGGACTTCATTGGCTTATGTGTCGGACTTAAGTCTAATGCACATGTCCCTTCGAATACACACGACCCCACTATAACTTTGGTAACAGAGCGTTTTACATCAATTTGACATGTTATAATCCTATCACGTGGGCTATTTAGGAAGAGAATGTGATATTATACTCGTTTGTTCAATTATCAACCGGATTTTCTAATTGTCCAGTTTAGGATGGAATGTTATCGAAGCTGAACTTTCACAAATATTTAATGTTCTTACTTTCTTTGTCCTAACAATTTTAAAGAATGAGTTATTTCTCGTATTGTCGTACAGTCGATTTTATGTTCTCGACAGTTGAGATGTCTTTGATAAGCTAGCTAATATGTGAATTGTATGTCTTCTTTAGGCCGCTGCTGAGTATATAGAAAAGAAAGAAGAACAAGCTGCTAAGGATGCTCCGGACAAAGTAAGCTTATACGTTTCATCTCACCTATCTTATAATATCGTAACATTTTTAGTAATTAGTAAGTATATATAGAGATTATATATACTTAATTTGAGTTTTTTTTATATAGAAATCAGCAATGGTTGGGGAAGGAAGTAACTCGAAGAATGATGAGGAGGATGACGCTACATCGCCTGCCTAATGCAACAAAAGCTTTGGTGCAACTAAGTGACGAGTAATTATAAAAATAATAATAAATATTATCAGAACTTATTATGAATGTTGAAAATAAAGGTTGAAACTACACAAAACCCATGGTATGGTAGTAGCGTAAAGCTATCCAAGTTTATTGTAGTTTTATATGAAATATAAGAGGATTAATTGAAAGAAAATTTTAGATGTTTTATCCTCTAATATAGCATGGACTTGAATATATCTGATTTTATATGGGCTCGTTTTATCTGAAATAAAATAAAAATGATTTATCTTTTGAAAATAAACTTAACACGATCGATTAATTCATGTATTAATAAAATTAGTTTTAAAATAAAATATATATAATCAACTCAAAATGATAAAATTGTTTGTCAATATAACGTATACTTTATATCAAACATCCTATGTTATTCTTAATAGAATAACTTTTAACTTAAATTAATCTTCGAGTCATATCAGTCCTTAATGCTCTGATAAAAATCACAACCAAAACCACATTGGCCAATATAATCTAGAGCAAGCTCAACCTTTCAAGATGAAGCTTCACCTCATGGATTGTTTTCATGGAAGACTCCCTACTAATTCTAAGATGGTCAATTGGGATACCTTTAACCCCAACCTCTTCCCTATTTGCTACCTCTTTGAAGAAACCATAGACCACGCCCTCTTTCAGTGTGACCATGCAATCCAAACTCTCCACATTATTCTTAACTGACTCGACATCACACAAAGACTTAGCACACTCCCCGACTGGATGGATTGACTCAACTCCACCAATCGTCAATCCACACTCAAAGTCCAAATCACCAACTCAGCCTTCACAAGCTACATCTACCACACAGGGAAAACGAGAAATGAGTTCGTCTTCATCACAACTGCTCCCTCTCCTGTGGCCACTGCCGGTAAAATCATACACGAAGTGAAGCTCAACGCTCTTGCTCCCTGAACAAACAATCTCAATCCAGTGACAATTGATGAACGCCCTAGGCATTAAAAATCTCTTATATTCTCCTTTGAGCCATCCCTTTTCTCTTCTACACTCGTTCCCATGTAATCTGTAATACTAATTTCTACTATTATCAATCGTAACCTTTGGTTCAAAGAAAAACCGCAAGGGTATTCATGTATAAAAAATTGGAAGAAATTCTAAGTACGGTAAGATTTGGTTTGCTCCAAGCTAGGTTATTTCTAACTAGATTGTCCATATTTATTTTTTAAAATTTACACATTTTAAAGTAAACGACTGTTTCAATTCAAAAAAAATTATTCCGGTCCAATTTGGACCGATATAAACCCTAAAATTTGAAATTAATTCGAGTCAATCGACGAATTCAGGATACAAAAAGTCGCTTAATACCTAATAAGAAAGATATTCGCCAGAACAGAAAACACAAGCATACAAAATTTGTTCGAACATAAGTATAAGTACAATACTTTTATTGGGGTCAAAAGGGAACAAATAAAATTGAATTGAAGTGGAAAATGTTTGAAATATAGTCCACCCACTTTTATCTATATTATAAGTAGAACCCACATGTTCACCACTTTCAATAATATCATATATATCATAATACAAATAATTAGATATAGTAAAATACTAGTCCTGCGTACGTGCGGGTTGCAATTATATACATAAAAGACAGCAAAGAAAATTAAAATAAAGAACATTAACTTTAGGAAAGGAAGAACGAAGCTCGATCAGAGGAAGAAGAAACATCCTTCTAATTAGGGTTCCTCTTTATAGACATATACAAACTATACAGATAGATCATTCTTGTGGGTACGACATAACAATCTTTTTGTACGTGTTTAGTGTCTCTTAAAGTGTTTTCCTGCCTTGTTGTTCGTTGCACTTCCTTTGGTCCCCCACTATAGTTTTATTATATGGCTACTAGAAAGAAGTTGATCAGTTTTTCCAAAGGGTTTAATTTTGGGTTGTTTCCGACGGATTCGGCCGTTGGGTTGTTTTCGACGGATTCGGCCGTTGGGTTGTCTTTGCGGAGTTGATGATGTTGATAGTTTCCATAGGAGTAGATTGTTGGATTGTTTCCGGATTAGGTGGTTGGGGGAATAGCATGGGAGTTTCACATGTCCGTATAGGTGTATTAATTAGTATTAGACGTCAGAAATCCAACACATAAATTCGATATTTTTATTTCAACCTTGACAATAGGAGGAGTACATGACCGATTTTATATAATGTTATTTATAATTTATCAATGTGAGATATTCTCAACTTCACACTTGCATCGTAAAGTTTTTGTGCTGGAGTATAAGTGTAAGTCTTCCTATCTTTGCCCTCTATCCTTCTATATCCACTTTCATTTTAGCGGGATTTGAGGCTTCAAGTCCATTTCCGCTCATAGATGGGATCTCAAATCGGACAAGTTAGCGTTTTCCCGGAAATTTTCGATGAATGTGCGACCAACACTACACTACGTAGCCCTAGAAATGGCGGTTGTGGGGCGAGGAGTTAAGATCGGACGTGCTGCAGCAACCTAGGGATCACCATACAACTCTTTCACTCTATAGGGATCGAGAGGGCATAGTTTTACGTATATATTCGCACAATAAACACAATAATATAAATATGAATCTGATTAATAGTCAACCCAAAATCAATTAACATTACATATAGAAGAGTAATCATACGCCAAACTCCGAATTTGTGCGATAAATCTTCTCATCGATCCACAATTTTGTATTTTAAACACAAAAGTTAAACTCCGGATCTATAAAACGACAATTATTTACGTACCGACTAGGAGTGAGTTTCCATGAATAGCCTCATGCAGATATATGATATCAATAAACACTTTGTTTCACGTGTACCTTTCTTCATGTTTTATGAGATGACTACTATAATGAAGTGGGTCTACAGTAAAGTTTGAAGCCGAAAGTAGAAATAGCAAACTCATAAGTAACTGAATCTTGGTATTGTTCTGTGTGAAAGTCATATGGCAAATTCATCTTTCTCATCTTATAATAATATGCACACGTTCAGCTGTGGGGTTCGCCGCTCGTGTGTTGTAAATAAATAAATAAATAATTAATCAAGAAAACTAATTTTAATCAGAAGCTAATTGCTCAACTCTTCTCTTCTCAAACATAGATTCTTATTACCTGCACTCCCGCAGTCATTATTAGGGTTCAACAAACAGTTCAGGGACTAATGTACGAGGTTTGTAGCGTACGAGCACAGGCGAGGTATAACGTATTTTATAAGTCTAAGTTGTCTAACAAATAAATTAAGGAAAAGCAGTTCATCGGACTTAGTCTTGATTTTTTAATAATCGTTATGTGTTATACCTTTCTTCTAGACTTCTAGTAAACTACTTGTTCAGTTGATAAAAGAGTTAGGGATCGTTTTAGAAAAATACAATATTGGACGTGTTCAACTAAACAAGATTATTTATTAGTTTAACTTTTTTGGTTAGTTTTTTTTAAGTGTATTGAATAGTCTTGTAAAATATGAAAATCTAATGAAAAACTAAAAAGTTTGGTAATTAGAGATTTATGGGTTGATTTTTATGATGAATTTATGAAAAGAATCAAGGTTAAAAATAATGATAATAACATATAAATGGAATTGAAAAAATTTTAACCAAAATTATGAAAAGATAATGAAAACTATTTTTTTTGAAATGAAAAAGTAAATTGAAAGAGGTTACAAAGAACACCTAAAAAAACTCGGCAATTCCCAAAACTATAATCTAAAACCACCAAATGCTATATATCTTTCAATTTTTTCAAAACTCCGATCCAAAAAAAGCGAACACGTCATTTGTTGACACTTGAACCAAGGGTTACTCATATACGAACACACATGTGCTATAAACCCGACACCTAAGTCTAGTGCCGTAACATTCTAAAATAAATTGACAACATAAAGAGTAAAAGCGTTGACATGATGCTCAACCTCAACTTGTCTATAAACGAGCATGAGCCAAACTTAAATATAAAACGAGTTTTAAAATGTGTTTATATTCAGCTCGTTTAAAAAAGGAATGAGCTTTTTCCCATCCGAATAGTTGGCTATAATGTCATTTTATCTGAACGAGTCAAGCTTAATTTACTCATAACGAGTCGAACATTAACATATTCAAGCTCGACTCGTTTATAAAAAAATTCGAAAATATTTCATATTCAGTCTGTTTATAAAAGAAAAGTGGACGAACCCGAATTGAATTTTTTTCAAGATGACCCATACTTTTCACAATAAAAAACCCCCCACCCACGTCGTATATTACCCTCGATTTCCATTAGATTTTTAATTCGATTTCTTTTGTATAAAGGATTCGAGGTGTTTTCTTGGTAAGTGACAGAAAGTACTCAATCCAGCTCGATGACTACTATCTAATGGAAGAAAAGTAAACGATTAATAAAACCCTAAATTCATAATCACTTTCCCTTTTCACAAACAAAAGTAACATATACAAATAAACCTTTGCCTGCAGCTGTCTCATCTTTATCACACCCAAACCTCGACATCTTCCTCACAATCCTCGCCATTGTCAACCTACACTATAAAAGCTTCCATAAATCTGAATTCAAATCCAATTCAAACTAATTCTTCTTCAAAATGCTGAATAGCCAAGTTTCCTGGAAGAAACAATGCTTCATCTTCAGTCTTTTGTTTGCTTTCTTCATCATCTCGCAATCTGCAAGATTGCCTGAGGAGTTATGGAGTCAAATGCTTCCGAAAACAGTTCCTTCGCATTCTTCAGCTCCTTCTAAAGGCACAGATTCTGTGAATGAATCAACTTCATCGTCTTCGTCAACGTTAGGTAATCAGCAAAAGGATTCTTCTTCGGATGGTAAAGTCTAGCAGATCAGATAACTTGTTGTTAATTTACTGGAAAAAAAAAAAAGTTTAGTCTTCTTTGAGCTCCGAAGATGGGGTGATTTACTCTCTTTGTAGATTTCTCTTTTTGTTTTTGTTGTTGAATATTTCAGCAGAAATACTATGTAAAGATATTTTAAGTACATTCAAATGGAATAATTGTTTCTCGTTCATCAAATACCAATGACTACATTTGAAGTTTTCTTTGGAAAGTTTAGGGTTTTAATGGGTTATTTCGAAGAGTTTTTGTATAATATAAAAATCTATTCGTTATCAGTTGAACATCCGATGAGATTCTACTATACCGGAATATCATCTAACCCAATTATTGTAATTATTTGGATACTTTTTTAGCTTATAGAGTCTATTTCATCTTATTACTAACCGGAATCAAAAAAATCAGTAAATTTGTTCAGCTCAAAATGGAAGTGAGCTAGGGTTATGATCGAGTCAATGCATGATTATAAATTCATAAGTTCATTCCAACCGGACTAGATCGAAGGAGGGTTATATAAATTTTCATTATTCAAACCTACATAAATAGATCGATACAATATGTTCACACGGATCCATACATCCTTACGTACATTCCATTCCGGATCAGGAATAGGCGTAATCAGAACTTCTTTTTACTTCTCTAGATCTCCTCATTTGATTTTGGACTCTATCAATCTCTTTTTGGCTTATATTGAATGGAGAAATAAGTTTAGATGTCCATCTTTTTTTTATATATAAATATATAAGTATAAGATATCATCCTCAAAATGAAAATCGAAGCAATTGAGAGTCCGACTCAAACCTATATGCCATTACCGATCAATAACAATGCTCCAACACTTTCCTACACAAGAAGGGTCCAAACACTTTCTTACCATGAAACCATCAAAGCTTTTGATCAGCAGAAGGAAGCACTCAATACTCATTGTAAACTCTAGAAGATGGTTAATTCGATGGGAGTGCCCTCATAAAGTGGGTGAAGTGAACTCGGATGGAGCTTCTCGGGTAACTGGGATTGGCAATGGTAGGAGGAAGTATAAGGGATGATGGAGGCACATGGGCATTGCTTCAGCTCCTGTTGCTTAAACATATATGAGGCTTGCTACGTGACATGCATGGAGTTGGATTCTCGTCTTGTTTTGCGACTCGTTGATTCAATGCATCCCCTAGTAAAAGATATACACGTACATATGGAAATATTTACAAGGTATCAGTTTCTTACGACTCGTTTGTAATTTGTTTTTTCAATTCTTATATGAGGCACTCATTATACTCATATTAAAAAAAAAACATTGGTATATTAATAAGGTATAATATAATTGAAAACGAGTGCTAACAATAGTTATAAAAAATAAAATAAAAAAAATATCCACACGGATGTAAAATGGACCAAATGGTATAATATAATGTGAAAGATGATAGAATAATAATAATGGAGGAAAGAATCTCCATAGTTGAGCTTGTGAATTGGAAGGAAATAAAAATTCATAAAAGGAAAATAAGTAAATTAACATTGGCAGTATATACAACTTATTATTGGAAGGTATATTATACATGTTGAAATTTATTCAAATTTGGTGACGTGGAGAAATGAAGAACTCAACAATCCTTGCAATGATAGTGAAGAAGATGATAGAGTATTGGGTTCACGATTTTTATTTTTTCTTCTTAAAACCGAAACCGTATTTTTACATTTTTATTTATTAAACCAGTTTTATGACATATTCCGAAAAAGTGTAAAAATACAAGGGCACCACTCAAAAAAAAAATTTGTTGAATAAAATCTGAAATACCTCAAATCAAAAGTACCGAAATTTCCGCAATTTTTTATTTAAAAAAAATGCTTAAAATATATAATTAAATAAACAGTTTCGATAGACCAATCTTATAAATAAACAAATAAATAAATAATTACGGGAGGTGACCTGTGGGTCCCACACATGCACAGACATTAACTAGAGTCTCCAGAAACTGTACATCATCGTCTTCGCTTTTTCAACAGAGAAGCCTTGGTACTGCAGAATCTAGAGTAATTGTTAGTGGCTCTCCCCGTCTTCTTCTTGTTAGGTTTTGCCTCTCGATCTAATCTTCTTCTTCCGGGTAAGTCCTCCAAACCCTAATTTTTTCCTTCTTAACTATCCTCATTATCTCCGACTCTGATCATGACGATGCTTTCTCTTCATACTTAATTTCACTTAACGATTCTTTCCGATTTAGGGCTATAAGCATGCAATTAAAGTTCGGAAAGGAAAATCAATTTAGGGTATCTTTTCTACCCGCAATTCCGTAAACTATTTAGGGTGTTTTGTGGGAAAAAGGTGCAGACGTTATTTTTTTGGGTTTAATTTCGTCTTGAATTAGAGTCGGGAAAAGAAAATTTTCAATTTTAGCGCTATGAGAACGCAATTGGTTATTTTTTAGGGTAAAATCCCACTGATTCTAGCTGTTATAATTGGGGATATGTTTGATGCATGAAGGTTCAACACTAAAGGGCAACGTTACAATGAATGATCCGAATCATCTGAATGACATTGCCTCTGCAATGAAGCATATAGGAGGCGGTGATCTTGATTTTGATGATGTAGCAATTGATGAGGACTACAAGGACTACCTTTACAAATATTGCGTGTTTGGTGATAACAATGCTGTATGGTGCTCCACAGAGGAATCCGAGAATGCTGTCGACTGTGATGCTGAAAAGGTTGATGATGATGATGATCCGGATTACAAGATCTTTTTTCAAAATTTAAAGCCTTGTGGGAGTGCTTATGTGCTTGAACTTGCACAAAGGATTGGGAATGTGATTGTTGATTATGAAGAAAATAATGAAGATGAACATAGGAGAAAGAGTCCCAATCGAGCCAGGAGAAATGTGCCGAAGCCTCAAAAGCCTGTTAGGAGAAAGAAAACTAAACCTGCTCCAACTCCAAAGGTTGTTGATGTGCCATGTCAGAAAGGCGAACAAGAAGCTCAAAAGCCATTCACGAGAAATGAAACTAAGTTTGCATCAAGTAGTAAAGAACCTGCTCCAAAGGTTGCTGATGTGCCTTCATGTCATGACGAGATTGATAGCGGCTATTCATGGTTTCTTGGTCGTGTCAAATTGGTTAGAGGATGTCCCGTCTTCTCAGATGAAGATGGCAAGGAATGGGTATACGAGAAATTTGTTGACGAGGGTCCACAAGCTTGTAGTGCTAGAATGACACCCGAAACTAGCAACTTGAATCGCGCAATTCAGCAGGCTCCACAGAATCAAATGGTTGTTGTTGACGATTCAAATGCTGGGTTTAGGGATGGGGTCATGGCCATTCTTCAGAAGCCGTATGACCTGAAGGAACATAAAGATCTTTTGAAAGCTGCAAAGCTTCAGAAACCTGTATGTCATTACAAAGAAGTACGTGGTCGGAGTATCCCATTTTCAGATGAAGATAACCTGGGCAAATCATATCTGGATTCTTACAAGGGTAATTTGGATGTTCATATAAAATTTGTTGGTATATTTTGCATTTACTTGTTAAAAAGTCTTTGCATCATTTATTGAAATGTAACAATCTATTTTCTGACATTCCAGTTTTGAAGATGAAAGTGAAAGCAGCACAGCAAAACCCGCACAAGACCTTAAATCTCCTGCGCGGATTATTTTTCTATCTGAAGGTATCCATTTATCATTTTTTGATGCATTATGCCTAAGATGAAGTCCTCTATACTTATCATGTTCTCCTTCTCCATACCTTGGATGGAGTTAAAGGTGAAGTTGTAGAAAAAAACTTCACCTAGAATTGAATGAATCTTAACCATTAAATTATAAATCAACTGATTGATTAAGTTTACCCTCTCTCCAAATCTTTTATATTTTCAATTATTTGTTTTTGACTTTAATGTTTCCTATAGGATTTTGTGAACTTAGTAATTCTGGGTGAACAAGTCTGAACTAAATTGTGGAGACTTATCTTATCAGATGTTATACACCAGTTAGATATGTGCTAAGCCCTAATGCATGTTTCCTTTGCCGCTCTTTGTACCAGTATGTGTGTTGGCAGGATTCATTTGTGCCTTGGAACGACAATTCATGGTTGGAAGCATTGGAGAAATGTACTTCTAAACAAGATCAGTAAACGGTGCAGAGAAGTTCTCTAAGTAGTTTTATATTTCTTCAGCAGGTAAAGTATCTGTAATATAACCGCGGATGCTAACGGGATGATTTTGGCTAATTTACCTCTTTTGCCACTTGCGGTTTGCATAACATTGTAAACTTACATAATTATTGTACATCTTGAAGCTGACCATCATCTGTGCTGTTGAATTTCACGCGGGGTTTCCCCATGCTGAAATTCAAGACTCGGGCGTTCATGTTATACTTGATTTCACCGTCGTACAGCATTTTTCTTATGTAATGCTCTATGTCTGAACCTATGAGCCGAAGTGTGTATTCCGTTAGCTCGGCTCCCTGATTTTATATAACATCAGAAAGCTTTATTCCAGCTGATTGTAAGAAAAGAGAAGAAGAAAAAAAATGTTTGAAGTAAATTACCTCATAGTGATCCACAAGCTCTTGGAAATATGAATAAACTTTGTTGCAGGTATCATCATCCCACACAAACTCGTCTGACGGATCAAGGATGAGGGTAAGCTTGTCCATCTGACTCTGATCAAAAGCAGCGGTTTCAGGATCAATATACGCTGCATAGATTCGAACATGCCTAGTTACGCTACTTAGCCATTGACCTCCAAATTCGCGGCCTAAGTTCTTGCTCTCCACGTTTTCTTGTTTTTCAACCGGTTGTGGAGCTTTCATCTTTTGCTTGACCTTTTCTTGATCCCCTTCATTTCCGTCTTCTGTCTTGACTTGTTCGAATTCTTCGACTTGAGCAGTTTCTTGCTGTTGCTGGGCTGAAATGGAGAAGATAGATCTCCTTTGAGGAGTTATTTGGGCTCTTCCAATCAAACCTAACATGGGGAATTTGGTTGATGACATGTATGATGAAACTGCTGCCATTGCTTTGTGTTGTTTGTGGCTACTGAGTGTTCTCTATCTCTTGGCATTTTTCATCCTTTTCTGAGTGAGTTTTAGGCGAAATTTGGCTGCCACATCTCATCGTGTCCTGACCCTTTATTTTGTAGATAAGGTGTTTCGTTCCGTTGTTCAATTTCATTTTCTTTCTTTTGGATGGGCCAAATAGAAATGATACCAGATACCAACCAACAAAAGTGGGGTAGGACGATATTTCGAAAGTAGAAACTATATTATAACGATTTTTTGTTATATTTATATAGAGTGAGTGGAGGCTCCCTTTCCTTTCCAGGCAATATAAGAGAGATGAAAATGCACAAAATGTAATTCTGTACATGAAGTGTATGATGAAGGTGCATATTTACAATGATGATTTCCCCCCGATTTCTATGATAAGAGAGCTTATTATTTTCTCACTAGAATCTTTAGTCATTTTACATAGGACTGTTCTATAAACAATTATTCCTGTCTCTTGTAGAAAATTAAAATACTTCTAGACTAACTTTTAGAAAACATTTTTTTTTTTGAAAAGGTAAATTAAATTGAATAAGAGAGGGAGAATGTACACACAACAAAGTCCCATTGAATATGTTTACAAACAGTCCTATGTAAAATGAGAGGGAGAACAAAACAACAAATTAAATTGAATAAGAGAGGGAGAGCAAAACAACAGTCCCCGAACTGAACCTACCCAGAACTTACCCCCGAACCGAACTCCCGTTGACACCCTTACATAGTATCCTGGATTAGGGACACGCCTGTAAACGGATCGATCCAGCTGAATATGTTCAACAGAGAAGCAGAACCTAAAAACTTTGAAATCACACGCATATACCCAATAATGAAACTATCTTGCTCCAATCTAGAAAAGACACATTTGGTTATTTATACAACACATTACACATTAACTTAAGATCTCATAAGATGCAATTCTGTTTTACAGCCAACAGGTAACAGTTTGGAAATCATATTCAAAATCTCAAATTATAATCTATTTTAAGCATTAAAAAAACAAAATAATTATTCCCCCTTGTAATTCCTTATAAGGTCAATAACCATGAGATTTCAGCATCTCATAAATGCATGGTATCAAAGGATCAAAATCAGCAGACCGACTATAAACATTAAACAAGGCCTGTGAACAAAATCCAATTTTGAGCGGTGTCACAATGAATTCCCATTTTAAGGAGCAATACAAGGATAATGATCATAATTTCCAAAAGCCCAACAATGTTATTTTTCCTGTATGCAACCAACCCAATTCCCAAACCCTCTAAGAATTGCATCAATAAATTCAATTTCACTCTCGGTCATATGAACAGCACTAACCGGAATTGCCTGGAAACTCTACGCCATAGTTTACACTTCTGGGTGCTCGTTCCGGTCATTGACCACACCAGACGGCCTTCTTGAGAAGTTCCGACCAGCTCCAAATCCGTTCCTATTGAATCCCCATGGTGGCTTCCTCAAGTCGTTTTGTCTCTGCTGGCCTTTATCATGTTGCTGATGGGCGTTAACTGTAGGAATTGCAAACCTTGCGCTGGACGAATAACCTTGATGAGCCTCGCTTTTCTGCACTTCACGGGGACACAGAGGAAGTGGCGGGAAAGGACGGAATGGCATGCCTGGAGCAATTACCCAGCCATCAGCAGTAGATGCTTGAGGTGTTCCAAAGTCTTGCACATAACTCAACGGAATTCCGTAAGCCACAGGCAAACTAGAGTTGAATCTTTCCTGAGAATAACCTAAGGGCACCTGAGAGGGGCATTTAAGAGGCCCTGGATATTGCTGACAGATGGGAATAACAACTGAGGAGGAATCTTTTGATGGACAAGAGAATCCAGGTGGACCATCATCCTCCATTTCCTCAGACAAAGTATGAAGGTCGTCATCTATTTCCTCTTCTTTTTTCCAAGGTCGTAGAGGCTCGGTCTTCTGCTCCTTGATGATGTGAGGAGAAACTGTGTCAGGCGACTGGTCCCATCTGCTTTTACGCTTACCACGTCCTCTCATGTTTGTTAAGCATTCGGAAAAATGAGAAGACCCCTCCAACGTATCAGAATCGATAAGGTTGCCCGGAGGATGTGATTGTTTTGTACTGTATGTTGATTCTGAGGGCCTTTCAGCATGATCGGACCAGTGGTGATTTGATCCGACTGCCCTCGATCCATTTGGAGCCCTCTCAATGCAGTTAAACTTTTTTACTGGCCTAGGGATCCATTTGTCCCGGAAGTTTCTTGCTATTTGGTGAACCTGCAAACAAATACAGTATGCAAATAAAAGTATAAAATACCAGGTAACAGCATCCACTTCTACTTATTCTCGAGATGGAAGCTAACCTTCCTATCCGCGTGTTCTGTTAAATTCAACATTGAGTCCCTAAACCTGCAAAAACAATTTAATATCGTATAAGGGTCCATAAAAAGTAAAGCAACGAAATAATAGTCACATGAATAGAGGCCCAGCAAGTATGAAGAAACATAGTAGCAAAAGTAAGTGTTAACAGAACTCTTTAGACTAGTTTAGAATTTTCTACTTCATCTCCAACATTCTAGCAAAACAGAATCCAACTGTTGTTTTCTTACCTTTCCACCCCAGGACGAGGAGAATCCCCATTGATGTGCTCCAAAGTGAGAATATTCCTTTCCGCAAGAAATCTAAAGACCTAAGAACGAATCATCTTTCTTCAGCATTCAGATATATAGAATTAATCAATAAATGCCCAAATCAGTTTTTTTTAACATGAACAAACCATCTTTCAAAACAATTGGGAAATCAGTATTGCTCTCTGAAGCACGTGGTCAAATTAAGAAATAATTTTCAAGAGTATGACGACCTTTGGGGAATCCTGCCTGTATAATTATTCATAAAGAGTTGATCGAGTTTATCACAGCGATTGGATAGACAGTAGAGGAAGGAACTTCTATGGGTAGGTTAGGCTAGGCTTTCAAGACAGGGTTGGAGATTGCGCACGGATGCTACTGAATTATGAAGCTTTTATCAACCTGTTGACCTACAACCTTCCATTAATAGAAATCAACTAAATATTCTAAATGAGAATAATAACTTTTGGGATACAAATGAAAATATTAATACAAGTAAAATAAGTCACTATTTTTTAGGCCGCAAAGTTAACTACTTTCTCAACTTTCAATACCCACAATTTCAATGTAAATTACTCGGAATGTCAAAAAGTTCACAAAAATATCTTGCAATAAAAGTGGTAAGACACAAATCTAGTGAGTAGCTTTTGGGCGTAGAAGTAAATTTTTTTAGAATTAATTTTTATAGTTTGGGTGGTAATTTAAAAAACTCGAAATAGTGAGTGTTTTTTTTTTGGAAACTGTGTGGATTAGCGAGTGTTCACCCAATTTTATGAAAAGAAAAGAAAGAGCAAAGTAAGCAACTGGAGGATCAAAACACACAAACCAACTTCTACAAAAACGGATATAGCAGAATACAAGGGGGATAAACCCCCCTGCTGTATTTAGCCTTATTTTGATCAATATGCACCCCAGCAAATTGGAGGCCGGTTCCAAAGAACCGGTTAAAGAGCCAGGATGGTAAACTAGGTACAGAATTAAATACCTTGAGAAGCTTCCTCAATATTGGAATCATGTTAAAGTTCCCTCTACACTTCTTCATCATCGAATGCAACATCTGCAGGCCTACAAAAACAAAATAAAAAAGACACTTTGCATCATGCACATCAAATAGAAGAACACCACTTTGTGTAGAACAATGGAATAATTTTTAATAAAAAAATAATAACAAGTACCATTTTTATTTAGTATATCAGTCAGAACTGTTCGAGACTTCGTTTTCAAGATCGCATCAAGGATCATTGAAAGATCTTTATTGCTGCCTCCATGAAAGCAGAAACTTGTGAGGGACATGTATACAGTAGCGTACAATAAGGGACTAGATTTTAGCCAACCATTAAAGATCAGTACAAGCAAACTGACCTCTGAATTGTCTCATGATGATTACGATCACCTGAAGCTGCAGTCAGGACCAGAAGTCTCAAATAGCCTTTAAAGGCATCCTATCACCGTCAGCAACGAAATAAGTCAACACTCAGCGCCGGTAAAAATATAAAGATAGTAATAGAATTTAGAAACATATAATCTATGAAGAACATACCAAAAGAGAGTTATTTTAATATGTATTAATTAAACCATGATGAACAGGATGAAACTAGCCAAAACAAGAAAGAATAACCATGCAAAACCGTGAATTCTAGTTACTCCTACATCCAACCATAGTTCTTGTATCCACTAAATTTAAAACATGTATAATAGATGAAACATGTTTCCTAGTGTGTGCCCATAAATAATAATCATTATCAAGGCAAGTATATAATTATGACTGTTCTCGGATCAAATTATTCCTTAAAACGAATAAATACATCAATTCCTTAAATAAATTAATTCCCAGACTTTACTGCCGATATCATTTAGACAGGCATTCAATATTTGATTTCAACCTACTGCTTTTCCCTCATACTGCATTTCACAATATCCCGGATTTCCTCATATGTGGTTCTTTCTTGTTTTGATTCGGTGAAGAGAGCCCCATTATAGAGTTCACTAACTTCTTTTTTATAAAATGTTCCTAAATCTCTCATCCTCACAGATAGGTGTTGTGTAATTTTTTTTTAATTCAATAGGAAGGGGTGCTTGGACAAAGTACCAAATCCATTCTGATTTCATCAACCCTTGGAAGAAGAAGTCCTCATAGATAGGTAATATGCTAGCATTTGGTTCACTTGATCATTGTAATATGCATACCCTAGAAGTTCCACGATTTGCAGGAACCAAAGTTCTAGGAAAATTGATCGGTTGTAACCAAAATAATAAAGTCAAGTCAATTTGCACGCCATTACAATCGAGAAATTTGGGAGGTTACAATAACATCCAATTTATCAAAATACTATGAAAATGAATGTGTGAAACCTAATCAAAATCAAACCTGTTTCATCAATTATTATTCTTCAACTCATACTACAATAGAAGTGGAACCTGAACTCCCTAGTAGACTAGTGTAAAAAGGTGCGGTGTTATTTCAAAACCGGTAACTTCAACAGAGTTTTTAAAAAAAAATTAATTAAACTCGTAACACGAGCAAAACATGAAATTCTGATTCTCATGACAGAAAATGAACTTGCACCAAACAAGAAATCGTAATTCTTAGATAAAGGTATGGTAATTTTTAGAATGAAAATGTGACTCTATAGCATGTATAATTACCTAATCACCTTCACTCGTATTAAACGTCCCCAATAAAACCACTATGTGATAATTTATTGATATATGTTAGGGGTATGTTTAGATGCCATGATTTAGAACACAATTGTGTAATATAGGGCATTAAAGGTAGACTATGCAGTATTTGACATATATTGCATATAAATTTTTTTAAAAAAAGCATTGCTTACAAGTGTGTGTGCAATATAATATTATTGTTGAAAGCACCCAAACATCACAGTTATTGAAAAAAATTATAGGCCATGACACTTACTTTATAAAACAAGTGGTATGCATCCAAAAAAGCTCAAAGTTTAAATACAGCGAAAATAGGTAGGAATTGAAAATAATTTATGGAAAGCAATTTATGTTTTATTATAGTTTTATGAGTGATATAATTTTTATTTTAAACTAACCTGTTAACTGAAAGAATCAAACAACTACTGATGTGTGCTCATAACACACCATCACTTAGCAAATAACCAATACTTTGCTTAGCATCTCATGTTAGCATTATTATGGAACAAGAGCAACTAACAATCCCACATAGTGATCAGTGGTTTCAGGCTGCCGGTGTGATGAAACAAGCAAAGCTTCTAACAGACCAATGCACCAGTCTCTTGACTCTCTCTTGACTGTTTAAGTAAAAATAGAATAGCCAGAACATGTACACAGACAATTTTTAGTGCTGTACCTTCCGCTTACAGATTCCACCAGCTTCATCAAGCAACTCATTGAGTTTTTCTTCAACTGCAAGAAAAATGGTACAAATAAGTCGGGCAGTAACAAAAATCAAACTTACCCGAGGAAATAAAAGGAGCTCTTCTGCACAAAAATCATAAATTGCAAGGTATATATGAGATCTTCAGTTAACAGCTACGCATATTCAGTGTAAAAATGGAACGGCAACCCCTGGCCCACAAGGCCTGTGCACTGAAGGTCTACATAAATTCTCAAACCAATGCACGGGATTGACCTGTGACCCATGAGTCACAAAGGGCTTCTGTCATTGTTTCCAAAGCCACACTTTAAGAAGAAAAAAGTTCTAAAGGGTAAAATGGAGTTGTGTAGCTCCACCTGTTTCGATATGATGTTTCGTAGAAGTCTCCACTAATTTCTTGAGCTTGGTAGGTGTAGCTTGAAACTTATTGTTTGTCACCGTAGCCTTTTCAGCTGTGGCACCACTTCCACAATCATTAGATTCTTTACTCTTAATAGGTTTGGATGGACGAGATATTTTCATTCGAGGACGGCCTTTTGAATGAACTGTATTTCCACCTATTACCCCAGCTGAAAACTTATTAGATCTAGCATCAACAGACTTGGACAAAAATTCAGGATACCATGTGTTCAAAGATGTATTTTCTGATCTCTTACGTGATGTCACGGACATGCTGACTCCATTACTTGGGCTCTCTTGTTGGACAATAAGTGGGGATTTATCCACCTTCTCCCATTCAAACACGGAACTGCGTACGTCCTTCTCTGCAATGCTACACAATTGACTAACGACAGAGGTGACTCCCGATCTGATTGTCATGTCTTTACCCTCTGATGAGATATTTGCATCGTTCTGCAGTAAGTTATCTTTCTTCTCTTCAATGACATCCAGGGAACTGGATTCAGACATTATATTTATGTCATCAGCAACTATGCCATTTTCATAAATCACTACGGGTTCCGGAAATTCTTCATCAGAGTCACTCTGAACAACCACTTCATTATTGAGGCGATCACCACCTATATAACCCCGACACTGAGGTGAACCACAATAGCACTTCTTCGCAGCAGCACCAAAAACCCGCACATAGTTGTAATCGAAAGTTAACTCCTCACCCTGTGAAGTCATTGTTGAGAATATAAGTTAAATAGAACATTCGGATAACATCATATCATCCAATAACTTACATTAAAGATAGTTCTTTAAAGTATAGTTACACAATAATTCCATAGAACACAGTTAAAAATAAAGGAAATACCATGTGAATGGAACATCACCTTTTTAATCTCTTTTACTGCAAATAGCCCAATACAAATCTCTCCATTCACCATCCACTGTTAAAAAAAAAAGAGAAATTTTACAAAAAAAAAAAAAAATAGTGATAAATGCACACTGATAGGCAGAGATATCTGCTGTAAGAAGGCAAATAACACCAGAAGATACTGTAGACGAGCAAAAGAGAATCGCATAGACTACCACATAGCTATTCGAAAATGAAAAGCCAAAATCTCATAAGAGATACTCTGATTGGTGCTAACTGAACACAGTTCTTTATCTTAAAAAGAATTGCAGTCTGCTCCTTTGTAGTGAGCAAAGGTGCAGCTTTGTTGAAACTCCTTTTTCCACGTATATTGAGTAATTATTTGGCTGTGCCAAAACTTGAAGAAGAAAACATGATGAAATAACTCATCAGAAAAGCACCTAACTCGGTTGGAGCTGTTAAGTTTTGAATAAAATCAGGACATGTTATTCATATTCCTGATATTGATTACAGTCACATATGGAATCAAGAACCCTCTAGTAATAAAACGAAACATTGCTCTAATGGATTATTCATGCTACTTTCATCATTTAAGAATATGAACAGAGGATGTGGAAATCAAGGCTACACCTTCTCTGTACGGCAATTAGGATCACAACTATGATTAATGAATCTCCCCAAATTCCCTTTGGCACAAGCATCAATTACCTGCAATAAAAAGGCTAATTTGTAAGATACTGATGTAGAAGTTGAGGCACGTAATAATTAGGATATACAATAGCTAATAACCAGAAAATTTTCATTTCTCTGGGCATGAAGCACACTGATGCAATAGGAATACTAGGATTTACAAGCCAGGAGTGTGCACATCACTTCAGTGCAATTCTTCATCATTAAAATTGCCACTTAGCAATGCTATCATCATATTCATAGAAACTATACTTACTGTACTGCATGACTTACCTTTTAACAATGAGCCAACCGCTTACGTCTATTACTACTAAACATGCTTGTGTGTACATATTCAATCAATTCCAGAAGTTCCTTGTTGATTCTCTGTGCAACTAATGTAAGTGCATAATTTGAACAAAGAACACTAACTAAAAATAGAAAAAAGAAAGCATGCAAAACATTATGCACCACAGAAAAATAAACCGGAACAATATTTTGTATAAATAATCAAAGATGTATAATTCATGCAGACATAACACTAGAGTTCATAAAAAAAGGCTGAAGAAAATATACAATTACAAAAAAAAAAAAATTACAAGGTGGTACTTGCACTACCTCATTGCCATTCAAAGTCATGAAGTAAAAATGTTTATGGCCTTTAGAAGCATACTCTCTTTGACGTGCCTCGTATGATGGCAAATCAAGTACCTGTGGAACAGCTTGTGAGAGAAAGCATAACTAGAAGCAATGACAACTAAAAAACCACTTCTCTGATTACCACAATTTCAGTAACTTACCCTTGAATCAGATTTTATGTTACATAAATCATACACTGATAGAAGTACTTGTACATCACAAGCTATATCCTGCTTTAATATTAGAACTTACATACAATAGTATCTTGACAATCCAGAGCAAATTTATATGTTAAAGTAGTAGTTTACCTCTCCAACATACTCTATAAGAAATTGTCCTTCGGTAACACTTTCCAGAGCCTGCAGACCAAATCCCTTCTTTCCACAACGGAACCACTTAAGCTTGGCATAGCTTTGTTTTTGGAACTGAGAATAGCAACAAACAATTTCAAATGCTCGAACACACATCTCATAGGAAATATTACATATTTAACCATATGAAGAGACAACCTGCTGATTTGAACAAAGGTCTCCACAAGGGCAAGTTCCACTAACGCACTCAATGTTGAGCATCCTATTCAAGCACTCATCCCCACAACCGAATTTTCCATCCCTTGAGGGCTTGCAGTGACAAACCATTATCTAGTAGGGCCAAAACGGAATGTAACTTGAATTTAGGAACAATATTTAAGTAAGAAAAAACATCAATAGGATCAGCTTCCTACATAACAAAATTTAATTTCAGGGAAAATAATTGAAAGGATGCAAGATAATGAATAGCATAATTGCTAATTGTTCATACCTCATCCAGAGTCTGAGTATTACGACTACGATGCAGAAAGATATTGGACTTTACTTGCATCCAGGATGACTGCTGTGGAACTGTGGATAATAAAATCTTATATTAGCAAAGCAAAGAAAGTGAGTAAAACATAACTCCTTATTGCAGCAACACTATCCAACTGCTACAGACAGACCTGCTGAATGATTCATGCTATAATACTTTCCACTTAAATGGACATCACGCCCATCTTCATCTTCAGATATATTCAACTCTGCGTTAATCTCTGCATTGGACTTCTCTTGTGGTACAGAACAATCAGCGAAGGCTTTATCTTTATTATCCTTGCAATACCTTCACACAACATCGTAATAAGCTAAATTCACTAGAGAAATGGAATATCTTCAGGTGAAAGTATAATTAAATAATATGTTATTGAACCCCAGAAATTTTCTTTTGTTGCATACAGCATGAGAGGTCAGTTATAGCAAACAATTCAACTTCCTTTCGGAACTGATTTGTACATCACATGCAATAGTAAGAACTCAAACACGAGTTGAAAAAAAGACAGCCAATTGCAACATGTAAAAGGCAGAGAGACACAAATATTATTCCAGCAACAAGGATTATCATTAGCACAAGCATCGATAAAGAAAAAAAAAGGAAAAAAAAAGAACTTTGTGCTGACTTGGAAGCAGAAACTGAAGATCCAGATAATTCGCACAAGGGACTAGTTCGCTCTGGCAGACATACAAATGCTTAGGGTTGGTTTTAAATGGAGCTCCCTGATATTACAACAATCATTCCGTAAAATCACTAAATACCAAAAAGATTCATCCAAACATTTCAAGAACCCAACATAGTTGCAAGTACCACCGAATTGAGAAGGCCATTACAAAAATCGATCAAACTGAATTCTCCGCTTATTTTACGAATGTACGTTAATTTAAAGGATAGAGAAGACTGTCGAAGAAAAAAAAATGAAACCTACCATCTGCAGTTTGTCTCATCAATGATATCTGCAAGATTGGCTGAGATACAACGCCATTTAAGACAATCATCACAGCATACCCATGCAGTCCGAGGTTGTGTTCTCTGTTGCCCAGCACCACCAGTTATGACAGGCAAGCTAGTCACAGTGTCAGATGTGACTCTGCTCCTACCAATACTTTCCGTATTACCACTGTCATCAATTCCATGTTTTCCTACAATATGTTACATTCCAGTTACAATCTCTACTCATCCAACATAAAACACGATAAAATGCCAAAACTCGAGGGTGATCAATGAAAATGGCAACAATCTAATTTACCAAACTATACAACAAATAGTGAAATGAATCAATGATGATATTGAGTACTAACAATGTTCAGCTAATGACCCACTCATGTATACATACCTGCTGCTTCTGGCTCATCCTCCTTTTTGTAGGCTAGATCAGAAATTCCATTATCACTGATAGGATACTTTCCGATTAACTTCCATTTGTCACCCTTCCCTTTACGAGAACTATCCTTCTTTAATTTTGGTGCGCTGGCAGGCTTCGACTTTACTTCAGTTTTTTCCTTCAACTTCAAGTTTTTTGGTTTTCTATTTCCCTTGGATTCAGCTGAAGGAAGTAGCTTTTTGGATTTCAATGAGTCCACTGGTTCATGGCCAACATTCAACCTAGCAGCCATATTGCTGTTAGTACCACTCTTGCCATTGTTTTCAAACATCTCAGTCTTTTCTACGGCAAAGGAACTCATAAGTTTATTTTGCACATCAGAATCACCAAGCTGACAGATTTTATCCTTCTTCCTCCCTTTCTTTCCCATCGTTGACATAGCAGGAGTTCCATTTTCTTCAGGAGTCCCAGTAGCTTTCCAAGAACCCATTCCACCATTATGGAATTCCAACTCTCTAGTGGAAGACTGGGAGTTTGGAACATGGATGACTTCAGAATCAGGTGATGTACCTGAGTTCAAGTTCCTATCATCTGTTGAAACCTCAGATTTCTGAACTTCCTTATCTGACAAATTGCTGCCACCTATAATGCTACACTTTCCTGCCATAAGAGTGACTTCTAAAACCTTATCCTCAGAATGGACAGCTGTTGCAGAGTTTTCCAGCACCATTGCTGATTTCTCCAATTTTATTGAACTTCCCTCGGCGACCTCTTTGATACAATTACTTAAATCCAGCTCGTTATCACCAGCTCCAGTTAATGGCTTTACTTGAAGATTAATCCCTGTAAGATTACTGGATTCAGTGACACTCTTATCTTTTCTGACCAATTTAAGCTTAAAGCTAACGTGGCCAGAGGAATCACAGTTCCTTGACTTTGAATTTACACCGTCTGAGCTTGCACCCACAGGAACCTTGTCCTTTTTCCTACTTCTTCCACCACTCTTAAACATTTCTGATCCTTGATCCACCATCCTAGTATGTAATTTAATATATTTCGGCAGATTCTCAATTAACCCCCAACTTGAAACACGAGCAGATCTGTTTAAACAACTTCTTTTGCTTCTTATGGCTGCTGAAAGCAAATCCATAGAACTATAGGATGCTTTCTTAGATCCTTTCCTGGTGTACTTCCTATTTGATGTTTTCTCGGAAATTTTCTTTTCACGTGAACTCCTCCTCAAGGAGAACAGAGCCTCATTAGATTCTATTGTATCATCAGCTATACCAGCATTCCCTCTGGTTTCATAAGTAAAGCAGGATATATCAGCCATAGCAACTGAGTTATTACCTTGCTGTATACTATTCACTCTGAACGTATCCTGTCTAACCGTGTCACAAGGTGAGCCACTGCCCATAACTATCTCAGGATCACAAAACTGCAAAGAATCTACGACTTTGACAGATTCTGGCAGATTTTCAACAATGTTGTCAGGAAGCAAATTGGATCTTTCAAGTGCATAAGCACGCCCTACGGATAAAACTCTATCATGTACAGGAAAACAATGATCACCCAAAACATTATGATCTCTGTCATACTTTTCTGACTTGATACCCATGAATGATGAATCTATATGCCCAGAACTCGTCTTTTCACACCACTCTGTAGAACTATAAGGTGAACTACTCGTTACTGTATGTGGGTCAACATGTAGACATTTGGCCATGCCATTTATACCCATTATAGATACCGTGTTCCCATTAACAGACAAATTGCTAGTGTTATGAGGAAAGTACAAACCACCATCCTCCACACCCATCACAGCACCAAAATGTTCCTGTGAAACCATTTGACATTCTCCCAGAGTATTGCTTGAGGAATCAGCACCGGGAAATCGTGAATCCTCCTCGGAAGATGCTACAGATTTCAAATCAGATACAACCCCATCATTCTTGAGATTTATCTCATTTAAACACATTTCATTGATCCCACGATCGACCTCTAATAACTTGTCAAATTCAGGTTTACTCTCCACACCGCCTGAAACATCTATAGCAGCAGCTTTGTTTTCAGTCTCTCTACAACTCGTATCAGTATCACTGTTAATCCACACACTGCCATCTAAAAGAGCCCCCTCCCCAGTTTCCTCATCCTCACGTAATGGACTCAAATACTCCAATGATGGAAACTCCATCAGTAATGAACCACATTCCTCAAAAGAGGAAGTTTCCAGATCCTCCTTTGGATCTTCTAAGACCAACAGAGTTTCATCTACTGGAGCTGGTTGATTATCACCGCTCGTTGCAGGTTCTGCACCGGACAACAAAGTTACAGAAACCACAGAGTCATATTCCTTGAGGGAAGAGCTTTCCACTGCTTGCTTTGGGGCTTCTGATTCCAAAATGGACTCTTCCACTAGACGTGACACCTCATTACTTCCCATTTCAGCTTTCACAAATAACTGTGAAATTCAAAGCATACATCCACTTGCTATTTGTGAAGTAGAGACGCGATCCTGAGCTCCATGGCATATAACGAAAACCAAACCTAGTGATCATAAAATTTTAATCAAGACAAATGCAATGCAGAACTTACCTGTAACCAATCATCATTTCGAAACAAAACTAACCCTAACCTCACCAAATCCGGAAGGAAGGTAAGAATCGGAGCCTCCACCACCGCCGACACGCTTCCTTGCTTGTTACCGCCTGCCAAATCGAAACCCTAATAAACTAGAATCACCAAACATACAAATCAACAAGAAGAAATCGTGAATCACAACTTCAAGAATCAGGAAAATAGATTCGATTACCCACACGTAGCAACCAAAACAACAAATTCAATGTAGAAAAACAATTAAATAATCAAAATAAAGTACCAAGCCCGGGCCAGAGAGGAAGATAACAGAAATCGTGCTTTGAAGAAGCAAAGCTTGCCCCAATCTTGGAATAATTCCGCCTAGGGCTTCCTTTGCGAAACCACGTTAATGGTGGCGAGGAGGAAGAAGAGGAGAGAGAGTGTAGAGGTTGTCAAACAAACGGTACAGAGAGAGGACGGAAGGTTATGTCCCAATTTCAACAGTGAAAGGGGACTTTCGCCTTTCAGGATGACCACCGCCCACCGGGCCACTTTTATATATATTCGATAATAATTTAATTTATAAATTTGAAATGAAAGAAATTTAGTAAATTGCAAAGGTGTGAATTTAATTTAAAATGTTTAAATAAAAATAATTTATTTTAAAAAAAAAAAATCATACATCGTGCATATAAAAGAGCTTACGTCGTGTGTATATATATATATATAGGAACATTAAATATTTGCCTCTCATTCAATATCACGCTAGTAAACTACTCTTTTTTTTCATATTACTTTCGAATTTCAATTTGGGTTTTGAAAATTCAGAACATTTTACATATTTACATTTTGCTCCTCAGATTGATGATTATCGTCCAATATATACCATAAGTAAATAGGATGATGATAGAGTAAGTCATGATTGATATTAGGTACAAATCGATTGAAGGTGATTGTTGTAATGATTTTTACACCTACAACCTTGATTATGATATTTTATTCCCTCTATTTATTTGTTCCTCGCATTAACAATCGTATGTTTTCTAAATCTTCTGATGTTTTCTTATACGTGTATCATCTTGCGTACTCAATGTTTGCTGAAATGCGTCATCAAAATATACACATGTAAATATTTTTTACGCATTCGTTCAACGTTGTGCTATCCTATATTCATTTTTTTATGAGAAAACAATCAAACAAGCTTTGAAGTGTTGATTGTCTTAATATAATTGATAATTGGATGAGTCAACAACCTCAGCTTCTGATGAAGAATACATTATTATGTCCAAGGAATTGTAAGTTGACAAAAGAAGAAACACATAATAGGACAATATGTACAATGATCATTCAAGTGGTAAGTTTGACAAGTTAAGTATATTGTCTCTAATACATATATGAATAAGAAATTTGTCAACAAATTGGTACAAAATATTTTAATAGAAGTTTGGGTTCCATTGATCATTCTTCGTCACTCTTATCTTGATCATCTTCTAGTTATTTCCGTCTCTTTTCATGAACCTAGACATACTCTCTTCTTGTGAGAACGCCGTAGGTTAACATAATTGAAACAACACAATTTGGTTGAAATTTTTAATACATCTTTGTTTTGACTATTAAAGATATAAGCTTTGATGAAGGTAATATAATTTTTCTTACTCTCTTAATTAATCAACACTCGGATATTGTTTAGTCGTACTTTTTAAATTTGTGTAAATACTAAATTGCCCTCAATAGTTTTTAAAATAATTGAAACAAGCTAAAAGAAAATACATAGTTCCTAAGTTTTGAACCGTGAATAATATTAGAGAAAAATGGGGGTGTGAAGACTTTTTTGTAAACTAAAAACAAATAGTCTTCTCTATTTTCCGGATAGATTTAGTTAAATACTCATAACATATCCAACAACCTATTAATCACAAAACTGTCACACAATATGAGAAAATATTAATCACAAAACTGTCAAGCAATATGAGAAGAGATGTTTGAGTCAACAACCTATTATTCAAATAATAGATCCATTTACGTGTATTTTGTATTTGAAAATAACATATTTCTTTCCATTACATTTGCATATCATATGGTATATTTGCAATATGAATAAATATTGATTATTTTACTTTACTTCAATATCTTTTGTTAAAAGTTAAGTGGATTAATTAGAAGGATTAAACGATAATCAAAGAAGAAAGCAGTTGAGAACGTGGGTTTCATTTTGGAATAAAAAGTGACTTTGAAAAGTAAAAGAAAAGCATATATTGCTTTGGACTTGTAGCTACAATTTAAAAAGGAGTAACTTATTTAACCAAAAAAAAAAAGGAGTAACTTATGCTCACATTTTTATCCCGCATAGCCTAACAAAGGCTAGAAAAGCCGGTGTCATTTTCATTTTGTCTATGCCCCACCCTTACCCCTTTAATTTCCCTTTTTCTATGCAGGCTCATACACTTGCAAATTGCAATTGACGACCATAGATGGATATACAAAAATGACAACAAAGGATTAGTAGGTTCAATAAGTATAAAAGATAAGTTGTTAACATACATGCATTATGCACATACACATTGACAACATGGATTAAATATATACTACCATATTGGTTACTAGCTAATCCATGCTTTTACAGTAAATTATACATATATTGCACACATAAAAAAAACGACAACAAATGATCGTATTAAATGAATTTTTGTTTTAAAATCACGCGCATAGTCGGGGTGTTGAGTTGATAGTACGTCGGACCATCATCACTCTATGTGGATCTTTGTAACTTAGTATTATATGTGAGATATAGCATGGACATTTTGTTCTTTTGATTACAATATATAGTTAGGGAATTTGACGATTATATTATAGGTAAATTAGTTAAGCTAGTATGATGTGATCCTTATTCCTTTAGTAGCATATGAGTAGGCTTCAAGGTATATTAATACAAGGATAATATGCTCATATTAAGTTGACTTGTGTATCATGCTCCGGCAAGTTAACACGTTTAACTCATACGAATCTACCAAATAGCGTCTAGACCGAAAGAGCCAGAAGGTGATGACTACAAGATGATATTAATGGCAATAAGAACAAGAATCAAATAGGGAGGAAATTTTGAGTCAACTCAAGTCAAACAAAGTTAAAGGTCACACAAGGAACAAATAGTACGAGGTCATATAAGTGGATTCAGATAAGCTTTGAATGACCTACAATTGTACGAATTGGGAATACCAACTTACGATTTCTTCCAAGTTCCACATTAGCAATCTTGAGAGTACTAACGAAGCGGAGTGGAAGTATAATCACGCCTTATTTGGTCAAGTGATGTTACAACTAAGGTTGAAGTTCCCTGATGAGCCAAAGAGTGAATTCTTGATTTCATAAATGTTGATACGGATTGACTTCTTCAAGGATACAAGATCAGCAGAAAGAACCACGATGCAAGTATCCACTAGGGTTGTTAACGGTTCGGTTCCTGAATTTTTTTTAAGGAACCGGAACCGTTTAACAAATTATCGAACCGTTTCACTCCGGTGTTAACTGTTAAATAATGGAGACAACCAAAATGGATCTTGATTCAATCTTTATCCATTACCATTGACAAATCTGATCTTGATTTTAGCGAGAATAACGTGAATTGCACTTTTTTGTTCACCCTTTTGCTCTTTATCTTTTCCACCACTAATTAATTTGTTGGACCACTCAAGTGTACAGAAATGCAAAGCCAAACATGGACAACACGAACTAAAGACTAGAGATTCACATAGGGAGGGAATAAGAGAACTTAACGACGAGCAGGAGCGGGAGCGGCGAAGAGCGGGAGCGGCGACGAGCAGGAGCGGCGAGCGAGCGAAGGGAGCGACGGCAAGCAGAATTGGTGAGCAGGAGCGAGAGCGGTGACGGCGAGCAGCAGCGGTGAGCGACCGGGAATGGTGGCGACCAGCAGCGGCGAGCGAGTCGTCAATCCTAGGTTCGGTTGAACAGTGTGAGAAAGAGGAGCGTGAAATTGTGACTGTGTGAGTGGTAGGGTTGAACTTGAAACTGAGAGAGAATGTTGAAGTGCTGAACAACGTTTCAAATTTTCAATTTTTTTTTTATAAATATATATAAACGGTTCCCTTGTATTTTAAATCTTGGAACCAGACCGGAACCGGAACCGTATTTAAACGGTCCGGTTCCAAAATTTTGTAACCAATAATCACAGGAACCGAACCGAACCGCCAAATTTCGGTTCGGTTCCAGCGGGAAATGGACCAAATTAACAGCCCTAGTATCCACAATGGTATAATCCCTTAAAGTGGTCAACGAGTTTGTATAAAGCAACATCAACAAGAAGGAAGTGTGTGTGGAATTGGTCCTTGGTTAAAAGCGAATTAAGCGATGATTTCTCTCTAATCGAAGGACTTAAGACACCAATGTCAATGAACCACGCAAGGGAACCAGGAGCGGACGAGAATTAATGTTATAGTAATTGAGAGGATGTGTGTGCAAGTCATCATGAAATACTTGTTAAGCATAGTAACGCCGGTTGGACGACGCATGTTGAACTTGAAATGTTTTAACTATCTCACATTTGAAAGGGAAGTGCATATTGTAAAACAAACTAGAGGAGTCTAAAATGGATAAACTCTTATAAGTAGCTCTACACAAGGAATACAAACATTTGAGAGTATGAAAGAAGGTTAAGTCTATGATTTTGTGCAGTGGTGATTATTGAATCCTTGGATAAGTTCCTCGTGTTGTTTAGCGATGACGTCGTGGATTACATTATATTAGAAAAATCAAACCCGTCACTTGGTAATATCATTGAGAGGGTTCAATTTAAGAAATTTGAAGTAATTGGTGCGGGTGGGTATTTTGGTGATAGGAGACAACCTTCTTAGGTCATTTACTAGTTGGAAGTCGATGAGTTTGTCATTGATATAAGTAGCTCTACACAAGGAATACAAACATTTTATACCCAGCGCTGGGCCTGCGTCTCCACTTCCCTTGTCACCGCCCCCGCGGTGACAAGTCACCGCCCCTGCGGTAAAACCCAGAAAAGGAAAAAAAAAGGATCGGGATTTTAAATCCCTAACCCACTCACTTTTCTCACTCCTCCTCACATTTCCCTCTCTCAACACCCTCACTCTCCCTCACTCTCACGCCCCAGCGCCACCCAGCCACACCTTCCCTGCGCCGCCTCGTTCTCGCCGCTCCTGCGCCACCCTCGCTCCGCCCCCGCGGCTCAGCTCCACCGCCCCTGCGGATAAAAACAGAAGGTCGTCTACTCCCTTTTCTTTGTGAAATTCTAATTCTTTTAATTGGAATTGTGATTAGAATGGATGCCACACGAAAATTTAAGATGACTGATAGGGAGAAAGCTCGATATGAGATTGTGCAAAACCGGCAAGTCTTTGCCACTCGGTTTTTGCACATTCCGACTTTGGAACAATTGGGCATGTTGGAAAGCATGAAATCTTTCCTCGACCATGCTGGGATCGGGGATTTACTTGAAAGGAGTGCCAAAACGTACCCCGAACTGACCAGACAGTTCGTGGCTACATTTACCACGGAGTTAGAGGACCACGCCTGTGTCGGCCTCACTTTTAAATTCAACAAGAGGAAGTACACAATCAACCTCTCTCAGTTACAGGAGGCCTTTGGGGTGTCTAAGAACCCTTCGGATCAATGGTGGGAGGGACCTCCTGCACAAGATTTAGTGGACTTTTGGCAAGCGGCTACCGGCTCTAACTTTCGAACGGGGGTGAGTACAACAACAAACTCACTCACCCCTCTTTGAGGCTCCTGTCCAAGATCCTCATGTGTGTCTTCTGTGGACACAAAGAGGAGAACAAGGTCGCCCTCAAGGACCTTTACTTGCTTTACTTCTGCGTTGCGACATGTGACATCGTGCCAGATTGGATGAGTCTCTTCTTCTCCGCTTTGAGGCGGATTAGGAAGGATGAGCCGCGAGACATTGTAGGAGGTGGGATCATCTCCCTTATTGCGGAGCAAGTCATGGATTTGTCCGAGCTAGAGGATGGGATGGCGATCCCATTTTATGACGAGGCCCTTCTTCGGCGGTGCAAGCTCCTGAGGAGAGATGGTGAAAACCTCTTCTGGTCATCTTTTTCAGATGGGAGTCACATCACCTACCTCCCCCGGCCGCTACCATTAGGAGATGAGCTCTCCGATCTCTACATCGCCGTTGACCCCACCATCCCGAGGCGATCACAGGTCGCTATTATTGAGCGGCACGCGGCGAGCTCCAGTAGGGTCCCACAGGAGGACCACATGTCCGTCGATGAGGAGATGCCCACCGCGGCGGCAGAGGATGACCTCGCTCACGCCAGCCTGCTCGCTCAGATGGCGGCTCTGACCACGCAGCATCAGCAGTGGCAGACCGGCTACCAGACGACTATGCTCGAGCAGCAGCAGGCGTGGCAGGCAGATTTTGAGAGGAGGATGGAGGCTCAGCAGTTGGCTTGGCAAGCCAACTTTGAGACCTCTTACGCAGCGAGGATGGACGCACAGCAGGCCCGCCTTGACGGCTTGTACCAGCGTCAGGAGCACTTTTTCAGCCACTTCCCGTATCCTCCGGAGCACGGTCCGGATGGTCCAGCCGGACCATCCCACTAGTGAGCCACATCTCTTGCCCTTCTCCATTTATTATCTTTGCTTTCATTTTCACACTTTGAGGGCAAAGCGTTCTTCAAGTATGGGGGAGGGTATTTATCATGTATGTTTTTTTGAGTTTGTTTAATTTTTCTAGTCATTTGAATTTGATTTAAATTCAGCATTGTAATTCATTTCAAAAAAAAAAAAAAAAAAAAGAAAGAGAAAAAGCCAAAAGAATTGAGAAAAAGGCAAGGAAATCCTTGGATAAACCGAAAACCCGAAAGGGCGGTTTAGGTAAAAAGAAGGTAGTCCGACCAACTCTAGGTTGGTGCAAAATTGGACTTGAGGGAGGTGAGACTTTTGGTGAGATCATCAATGAAAAAAAAGAAGAGTGGCAAGGTGAAAACCCGAAAGGGCTCCTTGGTAAAATGAGCGATACCGAGTGTAGGTTCTCCTTCCGGCGTTGGCGACATAAGAAGGGGAGTCATAAGGAGGATGTCCGGGTAGGTCACTCTTGGAGCAATAAGGATGGTAGTTTTTCTCACATTTTCTCATTTTTCCTTCTCTTTTCTTATTTTTCTCATTTTCTTTGGTTATTTTTTCTCTTTTGTTCCTCATCTTTTATACTACGCCATACTTCCTGAGGCTTGTAAACTAAATTGTTTGATGTGTTGTTTACTCAGGACGAGTAAAGAGTCTAAGTATGGGGGAGTTTGATAGGTGATGGAATCACTATCATTTTAGGTAGCTTTTAGAGTCGTTTTTATGTTTTTGAGTCAGTTTATGTTGCTAATACTGTGATCCAGATAAAAGATTCCAATTGAAGCAAAAGAAGGTATTAGCAACACTTAGGAGTTGAAGAAAATCGTAGAAGATCAGATTCTGGTGCCCACCGCCACCGCGGAGTAGAGTCACCGCCCCAGCGGTGACACTCATTTCCAGCGCCGCAGCCAACGGCTTCACCAGCGACCGAAAACAACTTGTCACCGCCCCCGCGGCATCCTCTGTCCGCCCCCGCGGTGACAGCACAGATGAGTGCCGCTGCCTGCGCCAACGCCCGCGGCCAAGACAAGCTTGTCACCGCCCCCCGCGGTGACAACCATGAAGACCATCGCCGAGAGTCGCAACCAGCGTCTTCGCCCGCGGTCAAGAAAAGACATGTCACCGCCCCCGCGGACAACCCTGTCCGCCCCAGCGGTGACCCAGCCTGACGAAGCGAAGACGGCGCCTCAGCGCCCTTGCCTGCGGCCATGCCAGCGGCCTTGTGAAGCCGAAGATCCAGTGTCACCGCCCCCGCGGTGACTCTGGGCCGCCCCTGCGGTTTTCACCAGAAGCGTTACGAAGTTAAAGAGTCAGACGTTTCATGGAGCATTCAAGGACCCGCCCCCGCGGGTATGACGAGCCGCCCCTGCGGCCAAGAAGAAGTTGGAACGTTTTTGCCTAAACCGCCCCCGCGGAGCCCTTGGCCGCGGGTGCGGGTTAGCGTCAGAGGCTTTTACTCGGCTGTTTTCGACGACTTTAAGGACATTATTGTGGCTGTCTGCAACCACTTTAATTCACCCTTAATGGTGGCTGTTAGCACAGCCTCTTTACTCCTTTTTAATGCATTTTGTAGTATAAATAGAGCCCTTGGCTATAGGTATTATCATCTCATTTTCCACACAAAAACCTCTATATTCATAGTGTTCTTTGTAATGAGTTTCTAAACTCCCTTGGCTACATTGGGTGGATTGAAGCTGCATTATAAAGTGGTTGTAAGTTCTTTTTAAATAGAAGTTTTATTCAATATATTTTGTGTTATATTCCTTGTATTTAACTTAGTTTGCATGTTTATTTTCTACTTAGTTTGATCACCTAAGTTGTATAATTGCATGCAAAAGGCTAGGATTAATTGATTCCGGGTTCGGGTCCTTAATCTAGTAGCAAACCCTTAGGTAAAAGCTGGTTGTGATTATTTAAGGGAAAGGAATTTAACTACATAATAAGATTAACGGGTTGTTTTTCTTTTATGTATCTCTTTATCTTTGGTAGAATGCTAATTAGTGGTTTAATCTTGTAGGTTTACGGATTAATAAACTAGTTAAGTTGTGTTAATGCCGGTTGGCTTAATGCATAAATACGATCAAGATGAGAACAAATATTGAATACTTCTAAAAAGAACCAACCAATTTATATGTATGCTAAGATCCTACCTAGTGTAGTTCTTAAATCAATCTTGTTTTCACCAACATTATAATTGTCTTTGTCTTGTTTTAAACAATCCAAATTCCCCCCCCCCTTGTTACCAAATCAATAACTAAAATTGAATAGAAACTTGTTCAACTCCCTTGGGTTCGACCCTTACTTAATCACTATACATTGGTTAATATTAAGTTCGGATTTAACTTGATAAGCTTATAATAACGACCTTAGGAAATAAGCCTTGTCAATATCCAAGCTCAATATAGAAGGACTTAGCCATGCACGTGTTGATGAGTGATTTTGGAGGCACATCAATCAATCGTGTACCCTAAAGTCTTTAGCTAATTGGTTGGAGGAAAGTCGACGAAAGCAACAAACTTATTCAACGTTGTCAATAAATTCAACATGAAATGACCTACATGAATTATGCATCATGCTTTGTGCATATGATTGATGGGGTTATGAAGCAACATAGTTACCCTTGAAACTAGTAGAATGTGAACCGATAAATTGGGTCTTAAGGGAGACTCATGATACATCTTATGCTCGTATTAAGGTGGAATTAATGCGCGCATGAACTAAGAGTTCTATTAGTAGGCGAGTAAAACCCATGTGGCTAAGTATGACGGTTTGCGTGGACTTGTTACAAAGTCACAATAAGACACCATGTATCAAGATGTGAGCCTAACCACCTCGGGTGTTGAAATTATGAAAGGATATCCTCATGGATGTTATTTATAAATGCGACATAGCCGAGGTTTCAACATTGAACAAGCGATAGTTGATCGATTGATAAAACAATATATGTGACTAATCTCATCAAGCACATACGACCAAGTGAGTCGTCTAGTAGAAAAGTCCATCGGGTAAAGCACGAGGTTCCACTATTTGTCTAGTAGGAATATTTCAGATATATATTTGTTAACACGCCTTCAGATTTTAGGAGACAATACATTCATCAGATGACGCTAATCCCATAGTTGGCCGGTCAATCAAGAGGATTATTCGGATGTAAAATTAACATTTTGCAGTAGCGTGAGGATGACATTTCTCAATTATCTTTATTTGGGAACATAAGATAATGCTCACAGTCTTTTGAAGTCATAAGTAGATGAATGGGGATGGCCTAGGAATATATAATTGATGCCCGTGTCCAGTTGAGAGTTCGTTGATTTGGGTGTTACAATTTGGGGGTGTTAGATGAGTTCACCTCAAAGAGAAGTTGAGTCCCAACATGTCATGCTATTTTAGATTTTTTTGGAACATTTCGTGAAGTTTTATTTGTTATTGGTCGAGACTTCCACCTAGACTTAGGGATTGCCACCCGAAGTTCCATGTGTCAAGTCGACCAAGTTTATACATGACTCTATGCGCGTATTTAGTTATACATGCATACTACATAATCTTGATTGTACCTTTGTTGAGAACCCGATAACTATTTTAAGATAAAGTTTGATTCAACTACAGCCAACAATTTTGTGGCAACAGATGTAGTGGTGTGGTAGTGAAGCCGATGAGGCCACATAAGAGATGAGAATAGTACTAACAAATCTTGTCAAAGTGTTAAGCATAATTAGTCATGGCATTAGCATTATGTGTTAGCTATTATTTTCATGGTTACATGTTAAGTGCTTATATGTTCTCCAATGTGTGGTATATGAAGGGCGTGGTAAGAATATTAGAATATTGTTACTCCATTGTAGTTTTGAATTGAAACATCAATGAAGGGAGCGTTGTGTGATAATCATAATGAAAAGATAAGATTTTATGATAGGGAATTGATCAGGTATCCTAAGTTTTGGGTCGAAACTTATGATAAAAGGGTATTGATGTAATATCCGTATAGATTTTGGAACAATGTTGGTGGAACTATATAAAGCTCCAAGATAAACCAGTTCATACACAAGGTTAGACTTATGCGATCGTGATGTCATTTTCATTATTACTTGTTTATTTTAATTTCCGTGACGTAACTTTTTTTAAGGGGGAATAGATTTAGTACCCCAGATTTTAATTATCCGATATAATTTTTTTTGCAGTCATTCATTTTCTAAGTTGTAGGGTTTTTGTTGAGTTAGAGATAAATGATTTAATTTGGAAACTAGTCACTATATATTTAATGGATAACTGATACAATTATATTCGAGGAATTTCTAGTGATATATTTTATTTGAAATTATGTAGGTTAAATTGAAGAGTTTAGCGATATGTTTTAAATGAAAAAAATATCGGGATTTGGATAAACTCGTAAAATGTTAGAGTGCTTGTTAGAAACCCTTTCATAAAAACTCATATCACGCTTTTCGATACATTACTATTTACTATCTTCTTCCTCCAACACTAGTATCCTCATTATCTCTCTTTTTCCCCTCCCCCCTATAAGGCTATAACTATTATTCACAACCGGAAACACACAATCTAGAGTCGGACTTGGCCTTCTCGAGTTATCGTCACCAGATTGAGATCCTCGTTGTCGATCTTGTCTCGATCTACTAGCATGAGCCCCGCCTTCGTCTACCTCACAAAACGCAAATCACCGGCCGTAGTCGCCACCCCATCCGCCGGGACAAGCCGCCGCCAAGCTCCCTCTGAAATCCCTAATCGGACCCTTCGACTGTAGTTGAATTTACACGAAACCTCCCAACCTTTATTTATGTTTTTAGACCGAGTTTTAGTAATTTCATAATTTACCCCTAATTTGGAAATTGCAGGAAAGAGCCCACATATATAAATTCATAAGTAGCCCAAAGTTTTGGAAGTTCGGTTTTTTTTTTAATCCCAAGTAATGTAATTACATATAAGTGCTCAAATTTTAATGTTTAGAATATGACCCATATTTTTAAGATTGTGAATTATAACCTTAAATGACAAATGGAAGCTTACATGTGTAATTGGATAAATTAAGTAAAGGAGACCTTTGTATTGTAGGAGTTTATAAAAGGGATAGAAAATATATTTTTTTGGCATAGAAAATAGTCGAAAAATGACTAAGAATGCATTTTAAGGTTTGGAGGCATAATGACCTATCTTGGTGGAATTTATGAAAAACGAGTTGGGTTCTTTGTTCCTATAATACAATAGAAGATATATCACATATATTTAGATAATTATATCTTAGAAGCTCAATGATAAAGCGAATAGTTTCAGATAAGCATATTAGGTAATTTTAAAATTTTTGGGCATATGACATTTTATGTCGCTATAAAGTTAAGTTAACTCTTAGAAAGTTCGATAAGAGAATTTCACTCCTAGAAGTACTAAGAGAGTCTTATGAGTGTTCCCGTAAGCCAATAAATATATTGATAAGTATGTTCACCATTGATCAGGTATTTGATATTGTATGCATGTGTGGATGGTGCCGTGTAATGATCGATTGCCAATGAGTTCAGGTAAGTTTCATGGACTTACTTAGATAATTTTTCTCGTATTGGTGTGTGCTATTGTAGTGGTGTGTTCTACGTGAATTATAATTATAACTTGAATAGAACGATGTTACGATATTACGAGACCCAAGTGTATGTATAACGGGTCGTGTCATCATTGTCTAACTCTGCTATGAGACCGAGAGGTTCTTATGGACTAGTTCATTCAGGTATATAACGAGATGTATAAGATCAACTCTTGTTGGTATAAGGGGACAAAAGTGAGGGTTGGGAGACCCTTGTTCCAAACAATAAGTTGAATTTAGTGTGAATCACCTAATAAAGATAATAACGAGGTTTGTGTGCACGCATGTTGTTGTGTTTACTTTCCACGTTGATGTGTGATTGTTCTATTATAGTACTTAGATGATGTATTAGGATTGTTAGCTAACGGTTTTACCGTTATGTTGTTAGATTTCTTGTAGGGTAAGAAAGTTGCAAGGTGATCCGGAGCGGATGGTCAGTCGGGTCCATGTATTCATATAGATTGAGTGACCTTTCAAATATTTCATTCATATGGAAGGTCTCAATTTTTTTTTAGGGTGTTAGTAGTTATCTCATATAAGGTTGACTCATGTTATGCATTCACGACATTATTATTTTCGTACATTTTTCATTTGTTTTATTCAAATTTGTGTCTTGTTGTAAGATCTAGTGAGATTGTTGTCAAGCTAGGATCGGAACTCATTGTGATGTGTTAGCCCGTGACACCTCATGTTTCTGAAATTTGGGGTGTTATCCTTGTATAGAAGCTAGAGAATGCAAGATATTCTAATGTATTATAAATCATCCATTAATGTTTAATTTTGACGTTTGATGTTTAATGAGAGCAAAATGAGCTTTTAATGATTAATTTGATCATACATTTAGTATTTAGGTTCATGTCAATTACATCAATCACAAGAGTTTGTTTATTGATTTGAGTCGTTACACACATTCAGAAGGTGTGTGAAATTCTAGGATGATCGAGACCACATAAATATTATTGGAGAGCTTATCTCCCAATTTTAGAGCATTACCTATCATCTTTTATACCTTTCACTTTACTCCATCTATTTTATTCACTCCTCATGTATTATATCCTCTATTTTCCTTTTTTGCTTAAACTTAAAAAACTCGATTGTCAACTAAAACAACCAAAATATTGTTAATACGGCCATCGAATGTTTTCATATACTAAAACAAATACAATGCATGTGTGGTTGTCTTGTTTGACACGCATCACAAATCATCTTCGACTTGATCATTGCTTCACATGCACCGCAAAGAGACTCGAATGTTGTTCCAACAACGACAAAATCCTTTGCAAGCCATATGCAATAAAAAGCGAAAATATATTGGGTCACAAATCAAAGGTAAGGATTAACAAGGAAGCAAATCTCGAACATATGAGACAGTGAGATCAATTATACCAAGGAAAGAAAATTTCTAAGTTTTTCCGTAAAGTGGAGGATTAAACGTCACAAAGAATTTACATTGACATTGATTATAAAATTTATAGAGAGGGTATATCTCCAAAACATCTCTAATTACTAGCTTAAAATTAGAAGATCAAACTTAAGACATAATCAATGATTCATGTAATTACTATCAATGAGGAACATGGATCTCACTACATAAAAAAGGATAAAGAAAAAACTAAAAACATAATTATCCTAGAAATAAGATAACGCTAATGCAAAACACACGGTGTTTTTGTCGTTGTTTTGAAATGCTAAAATATGATTCTTTTCCCGTCCGCATAAATATTTGTTACGATTGAAATGCCAAAGCCCCAATAACTAAGTGTTTTGTTTTGCTTATTTAAGCAACTTAGCCTAATTCACCTTAAAAAAGACTTACGAACCTGCCTACCAATTCGTCAAGTATAAATCCACATCATCATCCATCATGATCATAACCGCGTTTGGTTGAGTGATTTATGAGACTTTATCAAGGATGGAATTTACGGGAAATTATGGAATTTTCTTCCACCTTGCTCTAATATGTTATGAGAATCACGGGTAATTATGGAGTTTGCATGCTTTTGTATAAACATGCCGAACAAGGCTATAACTAACCTTTTCTCGTACTGAATGGTAGAAACAAGGTTAGCAAAAGTCTCAGGCATCATAACTCTCTCCTTCCTTAGATGGTAAAGTTTGTTTTGAAAAACTAAACGTTGATGTCTTCAAACATAAATAAGATTCAAATTAAGACTACTAACGGTTTCATTAGATGATAAAATGCAAAAAAAAGAAGAACAAATTAGAGAACATGTCACACATCGTCGGAGTATCGGTTACCAAGCCAAGTAGACCAAGAAAAAGGCAATCATGAATATGGAAAATACATTGAAAATCAGTTGCAATTATATGAAATTGGACCCCTAACCTCCAATTTCAAAGCAATTATTTCCCACCATAGCTACCAACACACTTCCATTGTACTCGGAGATGTACACTAACCCCAAAACACTTTTCCATACGCAAAACGAAACAAAGGTATATGACTAAATAATATATACTTTTCCAAAAGACAAAAAATCTCATAAATTATAATAGAAGAATAATTTCAATATCGTAGGGTAAAATTACTAATTTAGTTGAAAGTGTACGTTAAGCGTTAGAGTTCATAAAAAAAGAACTTTTAGAAAAGCCACCTATCGATATAAATGAGAGACTTGAGTATCCGAGAAACTTCTTCGATGTCGGAAAAATTAATCCAGATTAACGCTTGTTGAAGTAGCATGATTGTATGAGTATAATTGGGAGCATCAGTGGTTTGGGTGTGTTTTCAATCTCCAATCCTCTTTTGTTCAATGGACTCGTACGAGAATTGTCTAGCATGGGCCAAACTTAACGGGTTTGGGTATATTTCATCTCGGCTCAAATCCCCCCCCCCCCCTTCTTCTCTTTTTCCCCGAGTTTCTTTTTTAGACAAAATATATATGGGCCAAACTAAAATTTGGCATGTTTAAGGACACATTACATTTATATTTGAGATATTTTCATTCAAAGTTGTGATTTTATGTCCTTTTAGATAAGTATTGTTATATGTTGAAAAAATCACATGATGTTATTGCGATTTTAAATGGTCTAGTAAATATTAAAAGATTTAAAATATACCGTGTCATTCGTGTTTGGACTATGTTGCCCTGAGAGTCCTATATTGCAAAAGCTTCATTGTTAAGTAATGTACATGCTATCATTTATTTATATAAAATATGTACTATATCATTAATTTATGTAACCTATTATAACATAGTGTACACATTTGTAGGTAATACTTTATACTCTTATCTTTTACTCAACCGAGCCATAAAGGTATTGTAAAGATTATTATTTACAATGTTGTAAAATATGAACTATATCATTTATTTATGTAAACGAAATGTAGTTGACAATTTCATGTAAATATTGTGATTTTTTAAGAAAATTATTTTTTGTTTTTAGACCATTAACACTTTCAAAAAAAAAACCCAACTGCATGTTTCTTTTAATAGTAAATTTATTTTTTTAACCTGATAAGAATGATAAATAATATAGGAAATCTGACAAGCTTGAAGTTGTTAAAAAAATAATATTTAAAATAAATTACCATTGACACAACCGAGTTATTACTAGAATTTTAATGATAGAGTTCATATCTCGTTTGGTTGTCGTATAAGATTCAGATCAAAATCATGATTCAAAATTGAGTTATCAACATAATCGTTGAGCTCACATGTCAAGCAATCATGTCGACGTGGGTCTGTCATCGAATATATATGTGTGTGTGTGAGTGTGCGCACGCACGCGTGTGTGTGGTGGGGGTAATTGTATAATTGAGGCCAAATCGGACTTGGAATGTTTGTAGGCGATATATCATGCTGATTAAGGTTAATGAGTAGTTGATAGCGGTCAAGGTCACGGTCAAACATAAAGTTGACAAAACTACAAGTTAGATTGTTAGTAGAGTGCATATTGTGTTATACATATACGAAAATTTATACTTAATGTAGTTATTTAGAACCCATAATATGTGGTTGTAATGACCATATTTTATAATGGTTGTTAATGTAATACAATGCATCATCACAAAGACAATCACACAAACGACAATGTTGAGAAGATATGACATCAATTAGTAAATGTCTCATGCTCATATGATGGCCGATCATCAAACTCATATGATGGCCAATCATCAAACATTCCAAATTATGTTATGCAAACGGCTCAACTTTTGCTGCATATTTGTGATAAGATTAAGAAAAGACTCGTAGCTTTGTGTTGGGATCTACTCACGAACAAAGGAAAATTCATATGCTAAGGTGGGATGAGGTGTGCAAACCAAAAGATGTCGGAGGGTTGGGAATGCGAAGCATGAGGCATGTCAACAATTCATTCGTCACTAAACTTGCTTATAAACTGCTAACCGAGCCTAATAATCGATGGTCCCGAGTGCTACAACGGAAGTACTGCAGGGGTCGTTGTGATATTGTTATGTTTCAGGAAAAACAAGGTGCCTTAAATGTTTAGAAGGGTATTGTGAAAGCTAAAATTGCCCTTTGTTTGGAATTAGAGTTGCCGTAAAAAACAATAAAAAAAACCCTTCTTTTGGGCTCACGCTTGGGCAACTTCTACCCCTGTTGGTAAGTTGGCTAACATGGACATTGATGCAATAAACTTAGCGAAGAAAAGTTGTTGAATATTGGAATGGATAAACATGGAAATGGGAAGAGTTTGCTCACTTATGCAGTAAAAATAGTTTGTTGTAAATAGCTGAAATTCAACTAGTGGAGGGAGGAGATGCTAATTTTATGTGGGGAGGTACGAATTCTGGTAAGTTTACAATCAACTCTATACTTGAGATAATTAGAGGAAATACATCTAATGAGGCTAAATTGGTGTGGAGTAATTTGTTAAAAACTAAAGCCCCAGAATGTACGAAACACTGTCTTGTGGCTGGCACTACATGACTATATTCTTTCGAATGCCAATAGACACCGTCGTCATCTTACCTTAAACACTAAATGTGTTTCTTGTGGTGAGTCGGCAGATTCAACATTGCATATCCTTAGGGACCGTCAAAGACCAAGGAAGTTTTGACATGAGATTATGAGAGGAAACAAATTGCGAAACTTCTTGTAAGGGAATCTACGTCAATGGGTGGAGTTGAACTTGAACAGGAATATGGAATGAAAGTTGGCCTTTATTATTGCATCCTAGTGGATGTGGAAATGGAGGAACACGGGTGTTTGGGAATGAAAAGGATATTCCGTTGGACAAGGGTGAGTTTAGTAGCAGGAGAGTATTGGAGTATACCCATGCTTCAGAGAACGGTGTTGGACTCATGGGTTGTGTCCCTAACGGGATGGCAGTAGCGATGAAGTGAAGATGCCTAATAGTATGTGAGTTAAGTTACACTGATCGATGGATCCTTTAGAAGCAACAACGAGTTCATAAGTGTAGGAGGGATTATCAAAGATCACGAGGGACATTTTTTAAAGGCTCTTATGGCTAAAAATTTTGATTGCTCTTCCTTCAAAGTTTAGATGTGATCGAGGTGTGATTCAAGGGATTCACCTTGCAAAAAAGCTTAAGATGAGCATTATACAAATCGAGACCGATGTTGAGGAAGTGATAGGAGCGATGTTGACGGAAGGGAAGAACTATAATGTCCACCATGCCATGTAGGGATGACAATGGATCGGGTGGCGGGTGGATGGCCTTAACCGCCACTCAATCCATCACCCAAAATTGTCCACCCCACGCGACCAACCACATGCTATGGGTCTCACCGCATCCAATCCACTCGAATCCAACGGATAAAGGGGGTGAGATTTTTGGGTATTCTACATCTTATTTATAAATTTGTAAAAAAAATCAAATATATTACTAAAAATCAATAACATACTTACATCCACCTCAAAATAATATAATATTGTACATAATATCATGTACAACCCTATAACCAAACAAACTCTAAAAATAAACAAATTATAATGAATCAATAATAAGGACAACAAATTGTTAGATAAGAAAATGAATTATGATTAAAGGTATAGGGTTCATTTTAACATAATTTATATAGTAAGGTAATAAAGATGAAAAAATTTATAATATAAAACTACAAATATTAAAAAAAAAAAAATTTTAAGCGGATGAATACAGGTCGGATGGATGGGTCGGTTGATGGGTAGATGAATCATTCACCCGGATCCTACCCGATCCATCACCCGCTTTATCCACCATCCACTTTCACCCGTCTTTTAACGGGTTATCATCCTTTTTCGTTGGATCGGGGGTGATCGGGTGTCCCCCGAGTACGGGTGAAATTGTCATCTCTATTGCCATGTTATCCCAAGGGAAAAAGCTTGTTCGAGAGAGCATCTGACAACTCAAATTGAAGCATGTTCAATGGGTTGCGAACAGAGCGACGGATTGGATAGCAAAAAGGGATTGGAAAATCACTAGAAGTTATACTCAAGTTGATGTTCCCCGTCCTAAGTTTTTGATTATCAACAATTTTTAATCTTATTGAAAGCTTTAATAGGTAAGGAATATTTCTAATTATGAATAAAAGGTTTGAACCATCGTTTTACACCAAAACAAACTATATTATAAACATCGAACTGAAACTCAACCAAAGAAATGCCATCAATATAAAACGATCACCTAAGATCTTTCCTATTGCATTCGTCTTAATTAAATTAACTTCGTTAAAATTTTAGTAAAGGATACATCGTGAAAAATTAAATCATTTTATTTGTTTCGAATACATCAAATTTTGATACTACCATCAAGGGCTCGCTTTTTTCTTTTCTTTTTTTGGTCGAAAGGAGAGACATTGGTCTCCGACGCATCTAGTCGAGGTTATTATAACATAAAGGGCTTGCTTGGTATGATCATAAGAATGATGTTGAAACCACGAATGAATATATATTTGAAATATACTTTTCTTGATACTTTTCGTGATTCTCAAAACACGTCTTTTGGTTTTATATGAGTTATGAAATGAGAAATCATATCGTATATGATGATATATTTGTATGTTTACAATGTAACTAGATGATTTTTAATCTACATTTAAGAAAAATAAGACCAATTAATAACTTAAAATATAAACCCGAAACAAACGTCAGCCTAAATAAATAGACATATAATTTCTTCTATAAAATCTATTTTATCTAATTGAACTAATTATATTGTTTTCGAACACTTTCCCAAAATATATCATCTTGACCAAAATATCCGTATTATAGTTAATTATTTAATATTTTTGTACAAAATATTTTTTCCTACAAAATAATAATATAGTTCAAATTAATTGATGAAATTTTTTGTATAAAATTTTATTAATTTTATTTTGTAAAATTAAATAAGTGATAGATATATGATGAAAATATATAAATGTGAATTTAAATTTCAAATGAGAAATATCTTAGAATAAATGATCTTCAACTTAAATTTATGAAATCAAGTTCTTCCTTAGAGTCGGAATGAGTCATCCATCAAATCATTCTCATTTCGATTTAAAGTCATAATAAATACGGAATATGAGTATGACTAATTCCAATTTCAATTTCGATTCTTGATTATATTCGTACCAAACGAGCCATTAGAGATTGACATGTATCCTTGATTCTTAAGTTCACGTGCATTCAAGTTTAAACATTACTTTATATCTTGATCAAAATTGTTTATATTAAACCAATAACTTTTTTTTTTACAAACAATGCAAGTTATTGAGCAAATACAAGATACAATATCAAATTTGTGATTTCAAAAATGGTAGTTTATAATATTATTTAAAATAAGTTTGTTTTTTTTATCATTTAAAATGTTAGTTTAAACCAAGTTCGGATTATACAAAGACTTGAAAAACTCAAAACAAATGAAAAATGGCGGAAGTAAATTTGAAAACAAATGAAGAACCAAACTTAATTTGCCTGATATTATATCATTCATCTTAATCTTGATAAGCTTGCCAAAATTATACTAATGATTATAAGAATGTTACATTTATATTGAGTCAATATAATTTGAATTAATAAATCAATTAAAGATAATCCATTAAATTAAAAAAAATAAAAATAAAATTTAAACATTGATTTTTCTCCTAATAAAAAAATAAAAATTTAAACATGGAATGTACTCCATCAGATCTTCTATTAGGTCTGCTAAATCCATTGAATTAGAGTACGAGTGACGTGGCATTTTTTCATTGGATGGATCTCGTCTGTCACGTGATACCCTAGGTCGTAAAGTAAACTACTCTTCAATATAATATATTAAACTTATTTAATTCCGTATCCAATCTCAAGAATGAAAATATATTCTCATACATAAAAATGCTACGAATCAGAAGCCAATGAGAGAGGTACACGTCATCTAAGGCCCTCTCATATCGCGAGTACACCTTCCACGTACTCGTGCGTGACGCTCAATTCATCACTTCTTCGCCTGTTGACGAGAGGTTCATAGGTTTTATACTTCACTCTCATCCTAATATAAACTCATCAGAAATTCTCATCCGTTTCAATAGGAAAGAAACAAAGATTCAACAATGGCGTCTAGAGTTCATCTGTTTATTTTCCTCTCGATTTCGGCCTTGTTGCTGGGGATTATCTCGGCCTCCGAAGACGCCGCCCCCGCTGCCGATTCCAAGGAGTACGTTCTCACGCTCGATCACTCCAACTTCTCCGATACCATCGCCAAGCACGATTTTATCGTCGTCGAGTTCTACGCTCCATGGTATCTATTTAGATCTCTCATCTGCAATTATTTGCATGTCATATATGGATACAGTGTTGACCCGATCTAGTAGTTTTTGCTTGCCTGATTTGCTCGATGTTTCGAACCTTTTGTTTATCTATTGAATAGGGGGTACGAATTTGAAACGACAGTCCTAGATTAGTTAATACTCCAAAGCTGAACTAATTTATTACAATTATGCAGATGTGGCATTTTGGGACTGTGAACTTGTGAAGTTTAGATGTGTGATTATGGCTGAAAAAGGGCACTGTTTTTTTTTTTTTTTACTTTTGTAAATCTCATACTTGTTTTTGATCTGTTTTGAGAAAGCTAAATAATCGTGGCTTGCAGGTTTTAATTGTGTGAATTACCTGAGTTGCTTATATTGGTTGGGTTGTACATATAGTTTGGGGTTGTTAAGCGAATCTGGGGAATAAATTTCATGAGTAGGTGGTTGATGCATAGATAATCAAAGCTTCTCCTAAATAAGGACTTAAGAACAGATGTATCAATTTTCTGTATGAAATTTCATTTGTGCATGTCTATCGTTATGAAATCAAAGTGTAACTGATGTTGAAAGGACTAGTTGATCTATATCTTATTGTCTCTAGATCTGAAATAGTTGATTCTAAAGTGCAGACATGGAAAATGTTGAGTTTGAATTATCTTGCAGTAATAGGGCGGATCTTTTTGCTATTATTGAATGTTTGCGGTTTTGCAGCAGTCAATTTATTGTGTTTATTCTCTTTCCGTATTCTTCATCTACCACATTGTTGCAAATTTAACGCATGCAATTTTTTATTGCAGGTGTGGTCACTGTAAGAAACTTGCTCCAGAGGTATATTTACTCTTTTATAATGACTTCAGATATATACCTTTTTCACTTGTCATCACTTTGGATAATTTTCACATAATGTAAGCTTAATTAACATTTCCATCCCTTTGATAATATGTAGTATGAGCAAGCAGCATCCATTTTGAGCAGCCATGATCCTTCCATTGTATTGGCTAAAGTTGATGCCAATGACGAAGGAAATAGAGAATTTGCATCAACATATGATGTTAAGGGTTTCCCTACATTGAAAATCTTCAGGAATGGAGGTAAAGATATTCAAGAATACAAAGGTCCGAGGGAGGCTGAGGGTATTGTTACTTATCTCAAGAAACAGAGTGGTCCTGCATCCGTTGAAATTAAATCTGCTGCTGATGCTTCCAGTCTTATTGGTGAAGACAAAGTTGTTATTGTGAGTTATCTTTGCCCTCATTTTGACCTACTTCGTTTATGTTGATTTTTATGATATTCTGTATAATCGTTCCTGCACTTTTAGGTTGGAATCTTCCCTACGTTTTCTGGAGAGGAGTATGCAACATTTACTGCCTTGACCGAGAAGTTGCGTTCTGACTATGAATTCGGCCACACCTTGGATGCCAAGTACCTTCCACGTGGTGAATCATCAGTGTCGGGGCCAGTGGTCAGGTTGTTCAAACCTTTTGATGAACGTTTTGTCGATTTTCAGGTGATTCCATTTTTCTCAAAAGATGATTTTAGATATTGCTCTTGTGACTGTAAAATGCAAGTCTCTAACATGCAGAGTGATTGTGAATACAGGATTTTCAAGTGGAAGCTCTTGAGAAATTCATTGAAGAGTCCAGCATGCCTGTTGTCACACTTTTCAACAAGGATCCTAACAACCACCCCTATGTTATTAAGTTCTTCAACAGTAAGAGTGCTAAGGTAGGGAAATCGAGTATCGTTGTAAAGCACTGATATGTTCATATGAAGCGAAAGTGTTCCAAGTTTTCCCTGTGCTTATCTGATACTGTGTTGTGTTTAAGAGTATCAAAACTGAAGTTCATATAAAAATGAGTTTCTACACCAATCATGCCCGCAGGATTTCTCTGATTTTCTATAATCCTTATGGCATGTTGCTTACATTAGAAACCCACACGAGTTTATTATAAGTTACTTAGAATTCTGAGATCATTAATGCGGATACCATGCTTATGCTTCAATTGGAACTGTGTTTGAACTTTCTTCAGTTGTTTTACAAGGTGCTAACTTTGTATATACCGGGAATATTAAGTTGCTTCCATCCTCTGTTGCCTCTGTTTTCCACACAATTAGTAGAGCTAAATACATAATATCTGTAAGACTTCTCATTGAAGATCACATGATCAATTATGTGTAGGCCATGTTCTTTTTGGACCTCAGTGGTGATGTTGATGCTCACAAAAAGATCTACAGTGAAGTTGCTGAAGAATATAAAGGAAAGGATATTAAGTTTTTGCTTGGGGATGTTGAAGCTAGTCAGGGTGCTTTCCAGGTTAGTTTACTTACTCATTGCGTTCTGTTTTTGTATTATGATTTCTAATGTCATTACCTTACACTCTTTTTTTCTCATCAACACCATATGACAGTTTTTTGGCCTCAAAGAAGAACAAGTCCCATTGATCATTATCCAGACTAACGATGGGAAGAAATATCTGAAGGCAAATGTGCAGGCTGACCAAATTGCTCCATGGATAAAGGACTTCAAGGTGATGCTTCTGTTCCTTCATATATTGAACACTTCTGAGAGAGAAAACTATATCATTCGTTTATGATTGATAGTAGGGGAAATGATTATTGTCTAAATATATACACAAATACTCTGCTGCAGGAAGGCAAGGTCTCTCCATTCAAGAAGTCTGAGCCCGTCCCAGAGCCCAATGACGAACCTGTTAAAGTGGTTGTTGCCGACACATTTGAAGATATAGTCTTCAAGTCCGGAAAGAACGGTGAGAGCCAAGCCACTTCTTATGCATATGCTTAACGCTTTTGTTCGATTTATTTTACACTGACAATTCTTTGAAATTTTACAGTTTTCTTGGAATTCTACGCTCCTTGGTGTGGACACTGCAAGAAGTTGGCTCCAATCCTGGACGAAGTTGCTGTTTCATTCGAGAAAGATGCTGATGTTGTGATTGCTAAGCTTGTAAGACTGCGTCACTATACTCAAACAACAATTCATTCATTCATCCAATTCTTTTTGTTATAGCTTCCCCTCACATTTGCGTGTGAAACATGATTAATGCAGGATGCAACAGCAAATGATATCCCTGATGACACATTCGACGTGCAAGGGTACCCAACTCTGTACTTCAGAACCCCGAGTGGAAAAGTACTTTCATACGACGGAGACAGGTCAAAGGAAGAGATCATTGAATTCATCCAGAAGAACAAAGAGTCTGCTGCAACACAAACATCACAAACAGCTGAGCAAACTTCTTACAAAGAAGAGCTGTAATTAAGGTAAAACACCAGCAATTTGATTCTTAATACAAGAAATCTAATATATGTTAGGTAGCTTTATGATCAAAACTAAAGTATGTTAAGAGATCTTGATAACCATTTCCCTTTCTTTTGCATAACCAAACAGTTCCTTATTCTTCTTGTTTGGGTTTTGCAGGAAAGGGGCATCTTTGAGCTCTACATAGAAGCGGCTTGTCTAAACCATGGTAGGAGAATAAAACTGGCAAGTTGTTGTGAACTATTGTAGTACATTGCAGCGAGCGTAGTTACTGTAAGTTAGAGATAGTTGGAAGAACACCTTGTAGTTTCCATTTTACTGTTATCAACTTCGGATTTTGTCTAAGTTTTACATTTAAAAGTTAGAGGCGTGTTTAATCGATTGACAGTTTCTCTGATTGGTGTAAACAGGAAAGTATCTTGCAATTTCTCATTCAAACATATATGATTTGCTTGAATTGTGTTTGGGCTGACTGTCGATTAGCTTGAATGAACAATTCTATGTTCTAATTGCATACATATCCCAATGAAGCTTACAAGCCTTGTCTAAGCTTTTATGGATTGATGTTGTTGCATGTGAATTGTATAAGATGTCGCTATACATCTGTGTAGCAATTGCATGCTAGTTGATATTCAGTGTTCTTGTTATTCAATACACTAGAACAGCATGGTAAAGATCAACACATTAGATAACCAACAAATTGAATCATGTGAAAGGCTGATACATGCGAAAGAAAATAACAAGACTCCGTAGAAACGGTGAGGTTTATTAATTTTCTCGATCAAGAAAGAAGCTCCCTTAATTTTCTCGACCAAGGAAGAAGCTCCCTTGACTACCAACACTAGCGTAACGTCATTACGGTTGTGCACCCTTTCGTAAAAACAAAAATGTCACGCCCCTTCATAAAAACAAAAAAAAAAAATGTCAAGGGCACCTTCACACATGAATGGTGCACTATACTCGATCATTTGTACTTGTACCACTTCATAAAAACAAAAGTATCCTTCTAGGAATCATACGGGAAATGTTCTCATTTTTTCCGGTAAAAAGTTATCACAATCCGTGTATAAGTGTCACGGACCGCTCATCCGTGACGACGCCTAAATTGGCGAAGCGGGAAACTCAGCCCGTGACATAAGGACATCGTTTGTTATAGAATTTGTAATTTATCGCCCCAACTTAGCTGTCTCCAAAGGTTTTTCCTCATTTAGAATCATTGTTACTAAGTTCAATCCATAGTACTTGTACCACTTCATAAAAACAAAAGTGTTGTTTTTGTATTTTAAACAAATTTGTGTAACATTCCAAAATAGTTTAAAATTGAGAACGGCTCCTTTTAAAAAAATCAATTGATGTACTTATATTTTGGTCAAATTTACATTATATCTTCAATTTATCAAAATTTAAATTGTTTCCTTACATGTTTCTAAAAATTTCATAATATACTTTGTCTCCTAAATGTTTGCTTTGTTTAGTTAGAAGATTTATGGTTTTTTAGATTAAGGGTAGAAGTTTTTAGTAATTGTTTTGGAGTTGGAGTTGAAAAAGAGAGTTGTATACTCTTGTTGGGTCAAAACTCCAACTTTTGGAGCCTGCTATTTGAAGGTTCGTGGAAGAATGCTCACTAGATTTTGAGAATTGACCACTTATATCCTTGTATATTATCGATCAGTATTGATACAATGTTACATGGTTGCTTCATATTGAATTCATCGAAGAAGAAATCAAAATGGACCCAAGAACAATAAAAAGGTCCAAACAAAACGAAGAAGCTCATGGGAAGGGGAAAAAATCGGTTTTCATTCAAATTGAAATTAATTTAAAATAATTTAACTAAAGACAGTTTTTTTATTAATCCCAACCTTGAAAAAATCCAATTTAGAACTTCAACCCACGAATATAAATGTACTAAATGATAAATAATGCCCTCTATTTTGCCCAAAATACAAAGTCGCACTAAAATTTTCCTATATTTCTTTAATCGACTTGAGCATGTGAGATGGAAGATTAATATCCCAACAAATCCACGTCTTCTGCTGTTAGCAAATCGACAAGTCTTTCCATCTCAGCTACCCAACCTCCCCTCTCTTGCAGATTCTCCCAGATAAGGCGTCTACATCCTTGTCCATCTTCCTCTCTATCGTCCCCAATCGTCACTCTCAATCCAAAAATTCTTGCTTTCCCGGTAAATCTCTTTCCCCAATTGTGAGCCTTGCGAGCTGAATTTATCTTGGGTTCAATCTCTTTATCATATTTCAGGTTTCGATTAAACTAGGTTTTCATTTAATTGCTCTATGTGCCCGAATTGTAATGCTTTGCTGGAAAAATAGATGATTCACTAATGGCGTCACAGAGATTGCTACTTCTGTGGACTCTTTCTCGATTTCATTCATGAGACATTTTTTTTGCCTTTTTTTTAGTTCAGTGCTAAATCTGTGAAATTTCAGCTGGATCGTCTGAAATTCCGTTACTTTTACGCCTATATTTTCTTTTAATTCTGTGAGTTGTCACTTAAATTTGTGCAGAAATTTGGTTGTTTGACTTCAGGATATGGCTTCCCTAGTCAACGTCCCCTGCAGTTTGAAATCAGTTAAGGGCTTAAGCAACAAGAACAGCTTGGGTTCAAAACCCTCATTTCCTCAGAAATCAACTTGTATCCGCCCTGCTGTTGATGACTCTAAGAAACACAGTTTCCGATTTGCCATTAGGGCAAGTGAGAAGCGCATTGAACCCACCCAGAAGACTGGACTAAGTGACGCTGAATGTGAAGCTGCTGTTGTAGCTGGCAAGGCTCCGAAGGCACCACCAGTTCCTCCCAGGCCGGCAACTCCTAGAGGAACACCGGTTGTTGATCCTTTTGTGAGTGTAGCTTCTATGATGTGAAAATTCTTGTTGCAATTATGTTATCAAGTGACAGTTCTGATATGGATTCATTGAGTAATGTCATATTGTCATTGATGATCTGTCACATTTTCTTTTGTTTGAATTTGCAACAGGAGTTGTCTCGCCGTCCACGTCGTAATAGGCGATCACCTGTGCTAAGAGCAGCTTTCCAGGAGACCAGTCTGTCACCTGCAAATTTTGTATATCCACTCTTTATTCATGAAGGTTAGTATATCATTTGTGGGTTTAACTAGTTTATTGTGATTTCAATTGTATAATCACCGATGTCTGATTGTAGGCGAGGAGGACACACCTATTGGAGCTATGCCCGGATGTTATAGATTGGGCTGGAGACATGGACTTATAGAGGAGGTGATTAACACAATTCCACATCTCAGAAATTCTCTATCATATGCTAGTATGCTAATTAATGAAATTTATGTTACTTGTTTACTTTTGCACGGAAAATCTACTAATTTATATAAATTAGTAAGTAAAAAGAGTAGATATATAATGAGACTGTAGTTCTTGAGGTTTTCCACTGTAGATACATCATGGCTCATCTAATATATTTGAATTTATTTTTTACTATGATGTCTTCAGAGATTTCACGGCTTGATAATGACATATATTTTTAACTGTAATAGGTTGCGAAAGCCCGTGATGTGGGCGTGAATAGCATTGTTCTGTTTCCAAAAGTTCCTGATGCATTAAAGGTAAAATCTGAAGTTTTAAAATTTCTGCTAGTCTGTGCTCTCAATGCACAAGTGTATATGTTTTATGAAATACCGTTGTGGCATGACAGTCACCTACAGGAGATGAAGCATACAACGACGACGGTTTAGTTCCCCGTTCTATAAGAATACTAAAGGACAAATTTCCTGATCTTGTAAGTTGATATTACATATATCTTCTCAGAAGGTTAGATTTTTTTCCAGTTATCTGCTCACTTATAATATGTCTTGACTCAGGTTATCTATACTGATGTTGCGTTAGATCCTTACAATTCCGACGGGCATGATGGTATTGTTCGAGAAGATGGTAAGTAGGATAGTCATTTTATGTATTTAGTCTCTTAGCTCACAAAACATAAACTCATTCACGTAGATTCTATTTACATATAGCAGTTGTTCCCATGGGTTTTTTCAAGTGGTTGATCAGTGGTATATTTCGGTTATTTGTAATCATCTTCTCTGTAAGTAACGGCGTTAACTTCTGTCTCATCTCATGTTTACAGGAGTTATTATGAATGATGAGACAGTTTATCAACTATGCAAGCAAGCAGTTTCTCAGGTGAAAATGTGATACATTTCTGCAAAATTTCAATATGGCTTTAAATATCTTTCTTTATCCTTTTTCTAAGTAGCTAACCATTTTTAAACCTTTTTTCTATAACTCCTATTGTGCAAATAGGCTCGTGCCGGAGCAGATGTTGTCAGCCCTAGTGACATGATGGATGGCCGTGTTGGAGCAATTCGTGAAGCACTTGACTCTGAAGGGTTTGAGCATGTTTTGATCATGTCCTACACTGCAAAGTAAGTAGTTCATAGTATCTGTGTGTTCATCCTGTATAAGAGTTATGTTTTGGTTAATCTGTACCTTATTTGGCATAATCAGAGGATATGTCTGGCTTTTGCTGTATAATGTGATAATGATTGTTTAATGTGCTGCATTCAGGTACGCGAGCGCATTCTATGGTCCATTCAGAGAAGCACTCGACTCAAATCCTCGTTTTGGGGATAAAAAGACGTAAGTAGCCTACAAAAAGTTGTTATCTTAGTTCTTTTGTAATTGACAATGGTTATCCACTTCATGCTTATCAAAATGCAGATATCAGATGAACCCAGCTAATTATAGAGAAGCTCTGCTTGAGCTTCACGAGGACGAGTCTGAAGGAGCTGATATCCTTCTGGTCAGTACTCTGTCCTGATTCAGAAAATGATTGATATCATATAACCACATCCTCTTAACATATGCAAATTCACTGCCAGGTTAAACCCGGGTTACCTTACTTGGATATCATAAGGCTCCTACGCGACAACTCTCCTCTTCCCATTGCTGCATATCAGGTAAACATCTACTGTTAAATTTTCGTGTTTCTTCGTACTTATAGTACATAGCTGGTCTCATAAGGCTCAGAATTCTTACTTAGCAAACAAACTATCATATTTATAGTGAGCTGTTTTGTGAAAGCTTCTATATCGATTTATTCTTGTGGATTAGGTTTCTGGTGAGTACTCGATGATAAAAGCCGGGGCTGCCCTCAAGATGATTGACGAAGAACGAGTCATGATGGAGTCCCTGATGTGCCTTAGAAGAGCCGGCGCCAATATCATTCTCACATACTTCGCCTTACAAGCTGCTAGATGTTTGTGTGGAGAGAAGAGATAGAAGTCTTCCTTGCAATCCAGTGAGTTAATTAGGTGCTTGTTTAATGACCTCATGTCGAGAGTATGTGATGGGCATGCATTTTAGCATGTTGTTGAGTGACATGAAGAAAACGAAACCGAATCGATTCATGCCTTCCGTTATATATGGATTAGACTGAGTTTTAACTCATTAGCAGTACAATGCATGTAGGATCTAAATCTTCAATTGAGTTACTCGAGCTTCCGGGCTTGTTCATTCTCTAAACAAGCCGAGTATGAACGCACTTCTGAAACTCGTGTTTGTACTTACATCGGGAAGGCTAAAGCTAAGTCACAAGCTCTATGACAAAACCCGACGGAAAAAATGAGAAAAGGAGAGTTGACAGGACTTATGATCATGATCAATCATCTTTCTTCATTTAGGTATCTCTCAGCAATGGCAGCATGAACAGCAGCACCAACAGGAAGTGCATTTTCATCAATGAAGAAATGTGGAGAATGACCAATATGTACCGATCCTAAGCTCTCATTCCGGATTCCGATGAAATAGAATGCAGCCGGCACAATCCGAGTATAGAACGAGAAATCCTCCGCACCCATAAGCGGTTCCATCACTTCGAACTTTGAAGGCCCTAACATATCAACCGTCGCCTTCCTCACATACTCGTGCATCCGTTCGTTGTTCACGGTAGGCGGATAGATTGTAAACTCGTTCTCGAAAAAATGGATAGAAGATCCGCATTTAAACACCTTTGCTTGTTCTCTAATCACCTCTTGGACTCTCAGCTTCAATGGTTGCATATCCGAGAAGGACCGGAACGTGCCTCCAATGACAACAGAACTCGGAATATTACCTAGATCATCACTCCCTTCAACCGAAGTCACGGTGACAACCTGTGAGTCGAACGGATTCACTTCTCGCGACACGATGCCTTGAAGGCTCATAACGATAGCCGATGCAGCTAAAACCGGATCAACACATCGAGATTTCGGGCTATCAGTACCAATAGTGGCTCTAAAAAACCCACAACCAGCGAGTAATGGACCAGGTCTTGAGCTGATTACTCCGGTCGAATACTGGTGAGATACGTGGACAGCAAATATAGCATCGACGTCTTCTAGGGCGCCGTCTTTGATCATCTGAGCTGCACCGTTGCCCCGTTCCTCGGCCGGTTGGAAGAGAAGGACTGCAGTTCCCTGTTATTGCAATGACAAACAATCTATTCTTGAGCATTCAATCAATTCAAAAGGAGTAAGATTTCGTCACGTGTTGAAAATAAAAATGTACCTTAAGAAGATGTTCACGGGATTTGAGTATCTTTGCAGCACCAAGGAGCATTGCAACGTGTGCGTCGTGACCACATGCATGCATCTTGCCTGCTATTTTGCTCTTGTATTTCCATTCCACGGACTCCTGGATTTCAAGAAATTAGGAAATCAAGATCCAAACTTATTTACAATATATTATCAAAGTATTATCAAGGTTTCGAAAATGGCACACATAGCTCCATCTTTGCTCGTGTCAAGAACTCGAAACTCTTAGACAACACACAACCATAACCGGGTTTTATTTTCAAGGTTGTATGGTATCTCGAATGCCTTTCTTTTCTTTAAATAAAGAAAATCATTTTTTAATTTTATATAATATTTTGAATATTTAATATTCATCGCTATAATAAATTATAAATATTAATTGTATTTTTAGAAAAAATAATATAAGCCAAAATTAGACTAAACAACCTCTAAAAATCCAAAATTGAGTTGTTTAGCAAACAAGTCAATGACAAGTTTGTTTATATTATTTTATTACTTTAGATAATAACTTAAGTTATCTTATTATAAAAATACCCACAATTAACTATGCTGGGCTGTATTTTGCTGACTTTAAAAGCGTATGTTACTATGGTGTTATGCCCTGCAATTTTAAAAATACATGCCGTTTTCCACAACTATCCCAAAGTTAGGGGTATTTCGTGCAATTTTCTCATTTAGGTCTCCCTGTACGGTTCTTCGGATTTAGAGCAAAATTGTAACTATTTCACACACGTGAAAGAACCATTATTACTTCGTACTTTCTCAGACTTTTATATTTTGATAATCTAGGTATGCTTATGTGTGCGAATATTCCCCCCCCCCCCCCCCCCCCCCCCCTAATTTCTTTATTCTGCACATTCTAGTAACCTAATTACATTTTATTAAAGACGGTTTTTAATTTCATGATACAAATAATATGTTATTAATTGATGTAAGGTTAGCCACACTACAATATATACCAAAGGACCACGTTAAAGTCCATTGCAAACGGATGTTACGATCGACGAACTAATTACGTGGTACACATACGAACGTGCATGAGCATTAGGCTTAAACTCAACACCTAAATTCAGCGATGTTATCCGCAAAATACTTTTAGGATAAAAGGAACCCACCAATTTTATATACTATATAAAATAGACTCAGACTTTCTTATGTCTAAAAGGACCCATCAATCTTATATACTCATACTTTCTTATCTCCAAGAGGCCATAGACTTCCCATCAATCTTATATACTCATACTTTCTTATCTCCAAGAGGCCATAGACTTACCTACTCCTTCCTAGATCGTCTAGGGTTTTGATTAAAAAAGATAAAGAAAAATGAAGGAGAACTCGCGACTCTTCCATCAACAAAAAAAAATCTAAGAAGTGTGTCACATTTTATTCTACCAAAACAAATGAACAATAAAATATCAAGTAGAATTGTTAAGATCTGTGTTGTACGGAAACGGGAAATGAGAATGGACACAACGAGAAACGGAAAAATAACAATCCTAAAAATCATAAGAAATGGGACACAACGGAAAACAAAATTAATACACCATTATGAATTTCTTGTGAAGGTGAACTCATATATGATAAGAAGAGCCACGTGTACGATAAGAATTAATGTCATATTAGTATGTTATTAGTTGGAGAAGTATTGAAAAATAAGCAAACCGATTGTGTTAAGTGATAGTAACCATGAATGTCTTCTTCATCTTGAATTCCAAATAGAAAATAGAAAATAGAATGTAACATTCATGTATGTTTTGTTCATCTCTTTTATATCTTTTCAAAATAGAAAATATAATGTAATGTATGTTTTGTTCATCTCTTTTGTATATTTCCCATAGCTCTCGTTCAACCACCATCAGTGATCGTGGTTTAATTGTGTCCGACCCGTTATCAATGTTGAAAAGGTGTCTTGACCGATCGTCTCTATTTTGACGGTATCCAAAAACTATCTGAAAACTTCTGGATTTCCAATGCCTAAAGGTTTTGTGTATAGGTCAAGATGAGTGGAATTTGAATACAGTAACATCATTACAATTGAATTATTTAGATTTTTATTTTTATTTTTTAATTATAAAGTTAGATTCGAAACCTAAAATCGTTGGGTATGGTGTTAGATAACTTATTTATAGTATTAATTTGGCATATTGATAGGTCCAATAATGTAACGTCAGTAGTCAATTATAACCACTTTAAAGGTAGGTCACGTTGATACCGATGGAACTCAGCAAATTCCAAAAAATAAATCCAAAAATGCATGAAACTAACAAAAAAATAAACTAAAGTAGTAAAAGAACGAAGGAGAATACTCACTTGAATAGGTAAAGCGTCCATATCAGCCCTGAGAGCTACGAATGGTGGGCCGCCCGACCCAATCCAGGCCCGTATACCCGTTTTAGCAAGCGGGTACCGATACTTGACCCGAAGCTGATCCAACTCGGTCCGAATAAGGTGGCTGGTGTTGAATTCCTCGAAAGCAAGCTCCGGATTCTCGTGGATATCTCTTCGGATTCTCTTGATCCAATTCACTGTATCTGGTCGGTTCGCCAGGACGAGAATCTCTTCCGATCTTGACTCCGGTTTAGGATCCGGCACCGGATCCGAAACCGGGAGGCAGAGGCAGGAGCTCCAGTTTTTAGAAGCTCCGACGACGAGGTTAGCTCCGGCGAGGGAGGTTTCTTGGGTGGTAGTGATAGAGTGGACGGAGTTTGAGCTCCGGCCGGCGGCGATTAGTAAGGAGAGGAAGATGAGAATCGAAGGAATCTTCATGGTGGTTTTTAATGAATTTTGATTTATGCGACGGTGAGGGTTGTGGGTGAGGGGTATAAATAAATTGGAGCACGTGGTGAAAATGCAGGGGAAGGGAACATTTGAGAGGGGAAGAGGGAGGTTGCTGCAGAGTGGGGCCTACCTTGTGGGTAGAGGATTTATTATTAATTTAAGAACGTGGTGGATAGACTGCAAAACACTTTGTTCGTTTCAGTTCTTTAATATCTGATCAGCTGCAAAATCCATAGCACCATATCTGGCAAGTGTTTTCAAGATTGGGATAGTGGTGGGTCCACCTTTCATTGCTCCCTACCTACTTTTGAATATTTTTTAAAAAAATTTCCATTAAAAAATGTTGTTTTTTTTAAAAAAAATTATTTTCTTTCTTTTATCATTTAAAAATTTCCGGAATATTTTCAAAAAAAGAAAAGAAAACCAAATGTTTTGTACGAAATTGCTTTCCTATTATCTAAAACAAAAATTCAAAAAAATAAGGCTTTTTTTGAGTTTTTCTTCCTTAAAACCGGTTCGGTTTATTTTTGATTATTTTATGGGTTTAAATTTTAGCGAAAATATATTAAAACATTCAAATATAGGACCCTTTGAAAAATTTTTAGATTGAAATGAGACGGAGGAGGTATTTTGCTAAAGAAGGTCTTGTTAGGGTGATTTTTCTGTAATTATTAAAATAACAGATGGTTAGTTGTAAATTATTCTACTTAACGTGTTTGTTTCGGTAATTCATTTTTAAATAAGATAATTAAAATGTTTTAAAAAATTTTTAAAACTTACATCAATTTCAATAAACTTTGTCTCGGTATTAAAACTCGAATTCGCGGAATTTCATCCAAAAACTGAAACTGAATTCTGTTGACGCAAAGTTATGTTCATAAATTTAAATTTAAATTTAACGTGAAAGTTTTGATTTAATGACTAAATTTTAGAATATTATTGACGGATAACTTTTTCCACAAACTCGATTTGCGAATACGAACGACTTTTGATAGTATTCATATTATTAACTCTTTATATATATAATGGAATATCTTTATATGTAAGACAAAGTTTTAATCTTTTATTGGGACTATAGGCGGCAATGGCAAAGTCAATCGTCAATAATCAAATCATCATTCAATATAGAAGAATAGCGTATAGTACGTACGTGAGTGTAAAGAATGATAGTTTAGTTGATAAAGAGGAATAATGTAAAGAAGGCAACTTCAAAAAGGATACCACCTATTAACCTAATACAAACGTGGTCTTTCTAAATCAATTTCTCAAAGCTGTGATTTCAATTAGATCCAATCGATTGACACGTCTGAAAAACTCGATCCCAACACTAATTTTTCTGAAAGTTTAAACTTCGTATTTTTATCCACAAGGATGCTTTAAGTTGTATTATCTTCGGGGTTAGCATTATCCATTTTGGAGTGACGAACTAGCGGACCAGCTATCTGTTAGGACTAGCGGACCAGAGAACTGTTAGGACTAGCGGACCAGCTATCTGCGGTCTGCCCTGAGCTCGAAGAGATTGTCTAATCTAATCGCTTTTTATTTAAAAATAAAAAAATAATTTTAGATGCAATCGATTTTTACGACTATCTATTCGGGCTTTGTTTGGTATAATCTATATCTATATATTATATTAAGTCAAAATCTTTAATGTCACGTTTCATTTTTATAAAAAATCACTTTAAATCATATATATAATGTAAATGTAATTTTTTTCTATTTAATTATATATATCAAATCATCTTTCTTTACTTACAATCTTTATGTACTTTTAATATTTTTATAAAATAAAAAGTTATAAGATCAATATATTTTCAATTCAAAATTTTATAATAATAACCAAACATCATAATTTAGGGATTGAATTAGGTTATTTAGGCTCATTTCTCATCCATTTGTAATTCCTGTTTCAACCCAAATTTTGTATGCGCAAAAACGAGCCTTTAATTACTCATTTGACTTTTGTTAAAATTATTTCTTACAAATAATTAGGTTTGGACCATGTCACTAATACGGAGTAATGATTTTTTTGGGTAAGAATATAAGGATTAATGGTTAAACTTTCTTATACACCCCAAACAAGAATTTTGGAGGATTTTTGAAACTATATATTATATTATAGATGATATAAAGTACGTAATTTTCTTTGTAAAAAATTATTTAAAAAAAAAAATTAATTTAATTAAATAATATTCTTCTAATAATCTTAAGAAGAAAAAAAAAATACAATATCTAACTTTTAATATATAGAATGAAAAAATAAAATAGTCAACTTTCATCACCCAACTTCACATATCCAATTTCCTCATCAATTAGGGATTATTACATATTTTGAGTAAATTACACAAGTGTACCTATACTTTGTAATTACGTTAATGACCCATATTTTTGAAATTTACAAATTTTCCCTTGAAAGTATAATTATAAAATTTGGCCCAGATTTATATTTACGAAAATAACCCATAACTTTTTGAAGTACACCAAATGTCCTGAATTTAATTATAAATGTATGACCTAAGTTTATTATTATAGAAAATGTTCCAACATTGATAACTATATAGTTATACTTGTGTTGTTGACATTGTGTATTACCTTTTATATTAACGTTAGATTAAGTATAAATTTTACAAAAAATAACAACTGAATACACAAGTTCAATTAATCCAATTGATAAAAGTTGAAATCGTCGATACTTACTTAATCAACTTCTCCAATAAAATTAAAATTTATAATCTAGCACCAATTTTCTTGAATTCTTAAATACTTATTCCGTATTTTTTTTAAATCGAATCCCATTTTCTCCGGCACGGAAGTGAAACGAGCGGGCGAAATTACATGAGAGAAAGAACCTCTGGGTGGAGTCCAGTCCCCCGGAGTAATTTCATAATTTAAAATAGACCTTATAAAATATAAATAATTTGACCCTTTTTTTATAAACTAATACAATTTCTCACAAATTTATGCTTTTAAACAACCAACATCAAGCTTATGCATTTATCCTCTAATCTAAGCTAAAATCAATCTACCGAAGGCAGCCTTAATCAGTCTTTTAGTCACGATTTCAGCATTCATTGACGTATCGATCTTGAATTGAACAAGGGTTTAACCTCTAATTAGTCCTCTAATTTGACTAATAAAAGCCAATTTAAAAAGTGAGCTATTTTTCGAAGAAGAGAAGTCGAAGAAGAGAACTGCTCCAAGTGGGGACCACACATAGCGGCTAGCAGCCAGAGCCACAGTCGAACGCCACGTCAGCTTCTTTGTGTTTGCTTGTCGTTTTGAATCTTTGAACCAGAGTACGAGTGAGTAATGAAAGCACATGAAGATCTTTCAAAAGTAATACAAATCGATGATCTCCGTTGAATTTTGACTTTTGATTATCATATTCACTTCGTATATTCACGTTATTATATTGCATTTTACTTTTTCTTCTCGTTTTTTTTTATTCGTTTCATACTCCGATCACTCTATGATCGAATAGGATATTTCGTGATCTTATTTAATATAAGTTTTTTTGTGTATAGGAAATTTGAGACATTGATGTATATATTTCGCTGCATAACGTTGAGACGAGGTGCAACCGTTTGGATACTTTGCTGTCATGATCCATCCGATTACGATTAGCATTGAACATACATCAGTTAATACATATGGTCTTTTGATGTGGGTGTCGGTTCTATGATCTTTCCGTTGAGATAACGTTCTTATGACAATTGACCATTCTATGTAGCTTTTGTTATTGAACATAAGTGGACAAATTATTTGGCCCGAATAATTAGACGGTATTAGTGTTGTTATTGTTTAGGGATATCTGTAGTTAATGATTTATCGTTTTTATTGATAAATAAAATTAAGTATTTAAAAGATATATGTATCAAAAAGAATTAAAAAGAAAAAAAAATCCTAATAATAAAGACAACCTATATTAGGAGGCTCTTCAGGATTTATTCTTATCGCATAACTCTCCTTCCATATGGCCCAACAACCATCATCCACAAGAGTACATAATGACAACTTTCATACTCATGTCCGATCTACTAAAACTAGTAGATTGAGATTCTATCCCTATGTTATGTGACAACAAAATCTCTCATGATCCTTGCTAGATATACTTGACATTCTTCCATAAGAAAACACTATGCGGAAATATGGAAGGATGACATAGCGTGATGTTTTTTCACCTCTACTAAATAGAAGTCTCCTAAAAAAGATGTGCCGAAATTTACTTTATTCCCAACTCTTCGAGCCTAACACATGTTTACGTGATTAAGGTTATGCAAACGGCCCGGATCGAAATACTTTGGATCGAACTGTATTGACATATTTTCTTTCATTTTTTTGTTTGAAATTTTTTATATATTCCAATACGGTAGGTCCGGTCCAAATCCGGACCAAATATACATAAATTTTTCAAATTAAAAAATGAAAAAGGGAAAATTCAGTCATATTGTACAGGATCACACAAATAAGGTTAGGACCAAACCGTGTTTTTCAGTCGATTTTTTCGATTCGAGCCAACTGTGGACAACCATAAACGTTGTTCTATCTATCCTAAAACTTAAGTAAAAGTAACCGTATACTTACATGTTAGATTCAAAACATTCCAAGATTTTCAACGTGAGACACAATTAACTCTAATAGAAAAACTTGACCTAAATATATTATCTTACTCCACGTAACTATTATTGTCAATCTCTTTAACAATACTTAAATAGTATATAGAGTCGCTTTATATCAAATCGGTCGAATATTAATTTGTCAAAGGTAATATAATGCGATTGTGAATGATTTCACGATTTCTCGTGTTTATATATATAGTTGACTAAAAGTATAAATGTATAATATATCCAAAAACAGACTGATAAGTGTACAGTTTAATAACACAGACCTATATAGACTATATAGAATCATGCTTTAATTTGCGACAATATATATTCACGTGCATTAGGTAAAATAGTATATAGATAAACCGCACATGTAACATGTTAAATGAATTTGTCTCATATCTACGTGTAGCACATAATTCATGAAATCACCATTCAATTAATGTTGTAAGGAGTCTACTCATAATTACATCAAAGCTGCATTTATGAAATATCACTAAGAACCTTAATTTATAAATTCCTTTTTTTTTTGCAAAACAATGAATAAATTGTAAATACAATCAAATAATATTTTTTTTTCTAAATTAAGATTCTCATGAGAAAATATATTTAGAATTTATGAGGTAATTTAAGGTTAAGGGCATGTTTGGTATCAGTTAGATGGGGATACAACCATATTTATTTAGATTCTTTTTAGGGGGATATATTAAAATCTGTGTTTGATATGAGTTACATATATTGTATGGTATTATTTTTCGGGATTCTTTTTACTAAACAATCTCGAAAAAACAATCCCATAAATTGAAGATTCTTGGAGATTGATGAGATTGTATTAAAATTTTACCCTTCCTACCCTCTTCTGTCATTGTGAATCTTCTTAATAATCTCATACCAAACAACAAAACATTTCATTTAGATTAAACCCCAATAATCCCATCTAGTAGAGAATCTCCAACAATCCCGATAATCCCCATCCCGAAAATCTAAATGAAGAATCCCCATCTGATACCAAACAGGCACTAAATCGAAGCTTATCTTCGACTAGATCCGATAGTCTCTACCAACACTTTTGTTGCAATCTTGATTCAATGAGTTTGCATGTTTGTATGCATTCGTAATATCTTTCGTTATTATGTTACAACTTTTTTTTGTACCAGGTGAAAAAAGTTGTATCCTTGTATAACATTTGATTATATATCCACGTAAAAATAGAAGGTCTGATTTACATGTGATGCTTTATTTATTAATCGGACAAAGTATTTATAATAAGAGAAAAGTGTAAGATAATAACAAATAAATGATAAGCCTAAATATACGGTCCACTATATGATCCAATAAATTAGCACTGATTATATGAATTCGGTGATCAAAATTTTAGGCGGATAAGATCGATAGAAGATTTTATATATTAGGTCGGATGATAAAAGTGATTCATCTATTGTCGGTCTTTGTCATTCCTAATGCGGACGAAACCATGCCAACTTATGCAAGGGGGCTCCACAAGGCAAACCCTCCATACTTCATATAGAGAATCAATCCTCCACTATGATATACAAGTATAATGTTTCTGATTTTCATTTTATTTTTATTATAAATCATAATTTAAATAAAGATTTCTATTCTGTAAAAGTATTCATATTCTCCACTTTTATTTATAGGCATTTGAATTTCTAGGAAACTAAACTCATATCGTTTTTAGGAGATTTTTGACAAGTGTGCACTTTACTATTAGGAAAATAAAGTGTGTAATTTTCATATATACGACACTAAGTATGCACTTTCAGTAGATAGGGCAAAATTTTATACTAAAAATAAGAAGCTTCAAAATTTAATTCAGCGGCACGTTGATCCCGATACCCATCTTCACGACATATATGATCAGTCTTTATAAAATTGACATGATTCTTCATCAATGTCAGCAATTCAAGGAGATTCTTCATCATAATCATCAAGCGTTCATCAAAATCGAACATATTCTTCATCGCTACATTATAAGTACAAACCCATCTTAGTCGCCTTCTACTAAATCGACGATATTCTTCGTCAATCTAAGCCAAGCGGGTATCATGGTTGGGTAGAAAAACACATTGCAAGAAAATTTTCAACCATTCATCTTCATTCAGTCAAGTATCCGACATTGAGAGATTCAGTGTATGATTTTGGTTGAATGTGATGTATGATTTTGGATGAATGGGAAGAACAACAGCAACTGACCTCTACTAAAACTCTACCTAATTTGTGAACAACAGTGTTTGTAATGGAGATTGCAAGAGTTTCTTCATCATAATGTAATGGAGATTTTGTTATAAATCGTAAAATTACAATGTAAGTAATTATGTGAAAAACAGAAAAAGAGTGCTTGTTTAAAGTGTTTGAGTACAAAACAAAGTATATGTAATTAGGAGGAAATTAGTATGAGTATAGAAATTAGGTTTGGGTAACATATGAAGTAATTTCTATTTTATTAGAGAATATATACATATTTTTTGCACCATACATGAGTATATGATGAAAATTTGTTGAACAAGAATGACATTTCTATACGCTACGGTGCATTGTGGAGGCGACTGGGTATTTGAAGATGGAGAATATAATTTTTTGCACCATACATGAGTATATGATGAAAATTTGCCCACTCCGGCCATTTGATGCTACCACATTAGAGGATTTTGAAGCTTTTGTGGTAATAAAATGAAAAAGTTTTGTTGGAGTATTCCATTGTGTATCAAAATAGTTGGAGCTTGTTCAAGCAAAGTGATAAGCGTTGAGATTGTGGAAGAACCAATTGAGGATGATTTGACACTTGTCTCGCACACCATGGATTTAGAGCCTCCAACAAAAGATTGGGTAATTATGAATGGCAACACTTACAAGACAAAAACATAAGTGAAGAACGCATTGTGTTTAAATGCAATATATGAATGTTCTCAATATAAGATAGTGAACTCAAGAAAGAAGTTTGTAACAACAAGGTGTGTTGACAAAGATTGTAAATGGAGGGTGTGTTTCAGTGTTCGTGGCCAATCATCAACCTTTATCACATCAAAGTTCGGGAACACACACTTGTTCATTCCACATGAGGAGAACAAGGAAGACGAATCCTTCATATTATGTAATAGCTGAAAAGGTTAAAGCAATGTAAGTAAATAATACCCAACCTTTTTACCCAATATTTCAATACTTAATCTTGTAACCCAATGTTGGAATACCCAATAATGTTATACACAAGCCTATTATCCAAGACATTGATATGCTAATACCTAAACCTGTTATCCAAAGATAATACACAATGTTACCCAATAGGTTAATAACCCAAGATTGTTACCCAAAGATAATACACGATTAGTTATTCACAATCATGTTACCCAATAGCTTAATACCCAAGATTGTTACCCAATATTCTAAAAGCCAAACCTATTACCAAATAGGTTAATTCCAAGATCGTTACCCAATATTCTAAAATTCGAACCTGTTACCACATATATTATACTATGATATATTGATATGTCAAGTAAATTAATGGGAAATGTATCATATAGGTACAATGGTACAAATAATTAACATTCGGTCAATCAAATTATCACAATTATAAAAAGTCTACACCATGTTGGTGCTAGTTATTGGAAGTGTTGGACATCACAAGAAATTAATTATCAAAGGCATGATAAGAGGAATCTCACAGAAGAATTACATGGGACTGATGTCATACTTATACATGTTGATGTATGTTAACCCAAGAACTGTTGTTTATTTTGAACGTGATGCAAATAATCGATTCAATCATTTATTATTGGCCTTTGGACAATCTATTAGAGGATATGAAGCAATGGAAAAGGTGAGGAATGTCCTTTGGGTATTTTATATATTAGCTATGTTGCTATATATATATATTAAAAATGGAAATTTAAATGTAGGTAATAATAGTAGATGACACTCATTTTTGAAAGGGAAATATGGAGGAGTGTTGTTGCTTGTCACTACACAAGATGCAAATCAACAAGTCTACCCAATTGCATTTTCAATAGTTGATGAGAAAAATGATGCCTTGTGGGAATACTTCTTCAGAAACATGTACCAGACAACACTGATCAAGTGTTTATTTATGATAGGAATAATTCTATAAAACAAGGTATTGCATCACATTATGAAAGAGCATTTCATAAATTTTGCATTTGACATTTTAAAGGAAATATTAGAAAGAGGACAACATCAAAAAGAGTCATAGACAAGTTCATGGATGTTGCAAAAAGTTATAAAAGGGCGGAGTGCATGTAATTACTTAATCAAATAATGGTAAGTTTGATTTATATTATCAATCAATTTGTGGATGTTTTTTTTTATTTCTATTTTCTGATTCAACTCATTTGGGTATTTGAATTAAATAGGAGAAACCGAGGGTTGAAGAGTTACTTTAGGAGATTGACATTTCAACATGGGCACGTTCATTCTCTCCAGCTAAAAGGTACAACATCACGACTAGTAACAATGATGAATGTGTGAATAGTGTTATGAAAGATGGAAGGGAGTATCCTATTTTATCATTGTTGGATGAGATTAGACGGTTTCATGAGTCGGTGGTTTGTAGAACGTCGTCATAAATCTAATGCTTGGGTAGATGTGACTCCTACAAATCCAAACAAAGTTTGCCGAGTGTTCAAACTACTTTGTTTACATGATGGATGTAAATAAGTTAGAGTTTGAATTACGAAAGGGGGAGGAACGAGTAATTGTTTGTTTGGAATTAAGTTGTACATTTCATGAGTTTGACATTGAAGAAATTTCGTGTATTCATGTTATTGCTGCAGCCAAATACATGGGTCTAAAATCCAGCTTTCCTCATTGGAAGATACTATTCTTGTGATAGTCGTGGGTATGTGAAAACAATGTATCTTGTACCTAACAGATCAGAATGGAATATTCCTATTGAAACAACAATGTTGCCATGTGAGCTTCCTAAGAAGCATAAAAGGAGTTGAAAAATGCCTAAAGTTAGGATTAAAGCTTCATGCGAAAAGAACGTCAAGAAGAAATGCAGTTATTGTGGCATAATTCAGCATAACAATAAGACTTGTACGATTCAACCAAAGTAGTAGTTATAAGTTGATTTAGAATTCATTTTAGACGATGTTTTGATAACAATGTATGGAATTATGAATACGTTTTAGATTATGTTATTAGTACCCAAGCATGTAACTATTATACCAAATATGTTACTAGTTTTAACACAAACTGCATTCATATATTGATTGCATAAATATCAAATACATTTAATACCCATGATTGATAAACAAATAAAGTATCAAATTGAGTAATAATTATAATACCCAATCATGTAACTTTTATACCCAATCACATATTTGCAATACAAATAATAGTTAGACAAATTAAATACCCAAACCCGTAACTGTTATACCCAAGGTTATAAATTGTTACCTAACTTTAATACCATAGTTGTAGACATGAAAAGTTTGAAAGTACTGTCAAACAAAATTTTACTAGTTAAAATCATGTCACGAACTGTAATACTCAATATTAGAAACCGTTATCCAACTTTAATACCAAAGTCATAGACAAAAAAAAGTTATGAGTATTGTCACAAATAAGATGTAGCTTCACTAGTACATTATTGGTCTACGATGGCATTTGAAAAACGCCATCGTAGACCTATAATGGTGTTTTTAAACGCCATTAAAAAAACGCCGTCTAAAGGGATGTCGTGGATTATTAGGACTTTCCGCCATGAAAAGTACCTACCACGGCATTTGAAAAACGCCATAGAAAGTAGCATGAAGCTTGACTTCGGGCGATAGTAGCGGGAAAAGTCGGGTGATTCGACGGGAAACAATTCTTGGCTTCGGGCGATAGCAGCGGGAAGCTGCGAGTCGACTTCAGAGAGAGATAGCAGCGGTTTTGGGTCTGAGAGGAAAAGGGCTTCGGGCGTAAAGGAAAGAACCTGGTAGCGTGGATTGGGATATTAAAACAAGGATTAAAACGTCATTCTTTATACGGCGTTTAAAAAACGCTGTCATAGTTAGCCTAGACTATCAATTTCATGGCGTTTTTAAAACGCCATGGATTTAATAGCGTTGAGTAAGGATTTAACGGAATATTAAAATCACCGAAAAAATTTCGGTGGGAAATTTTCCCACCATAATATTTGTGGGATGAAAATATTGTAAAAAAATCCATAGTGTTTACGGAAACGCCATGGTATTTATGGCGTTTAGTAAACGCCATGGTATTTATGGCGTTTAGTAAACGCCATTATTTGTTGGAGGGAAAATCCTGCGAACTTGTATGGCGTTTGTAAACGCCGTGAAATGTACGGCGTTTCACCAAACGCCATTAAAAGCTCATTGTTTTATATCTTAAGGCGTTTCCTTCTAGAAACGCCATGAATTTGGTCTTTTATGACATTTTTGTGTTAAACGCCATTTTCAAACGCCATTGAAGGCCCTAAATGTACTAGTGTAGCTAGTTCGAAACATCTCCCAAACTATTACACTACAAACAAAATGTTACTAGTTCAGAAAAGAACACAAAATACAACAACAATCAAAGTAGGACATGTCCATAAATCTTCTAGCAAGCAAGCTACTGCATCTCATATGACTTATATCAATCCCTCATGAAGAGTACATTGACCATTTGTTCTTTGTAAGCTGCAACATAATTATCATTTATCACTGACAAATCTTCACGATCGGATGACAAATACTAGATATACTTCACTGTGTTGATACCATAACTTCCGTTTAAATATATCAATAGTTATATTCGAAAATAAAATGATTATGTGTAAACATATCGATATAGATAGATAGATAGATATACATACCCATCTTTATTGAGAGGATACCCTACCTTCTCACAACTTTGAATTGCTTTGTCAAGTTATCACCAATCCTCGTGTATTTCCCATGAAGCTTTAACAAATGGGGGCACATACAAGCAAGAAGTTAAACCAAATGAATCAACTTATCATCTTTCAGCAGGCTAGGATGAGAATCATAAACGTATATGCACCAATGGAGAAGATTTATCTTCAATGCACTAATCCTATATAGTTATGATGTGACACATAAGCAAAATGCGACTGATTTTAGTAATATATATATAGATAAATAAATTTTAAGTCAACGGTATTTCCCGTTTATTAGAAAAAAATGACTCTAATAAATTATAATGTAGAATCGATACTTCTAATCCATATACGAACCTTGATATATTATACTTTTTAGTTGTTTAGTTATTTGAATAAATATTTAAAAAAAATCTAGGGTGAAATGGGAAACTAGGCTCTTTTTGTAGTGATGAACACTAAATAGGCTCCTTTTTATATCAATGGACAAATTATGCCCCATTACTTATCTTTACAGATTAAATGAAAGGGCAAATTAGGAATATGAAATTACTTAAGTCAAGCCCAATTGGTTTAATGAAAGCCCAAGTGTTTTAATAAAAGCTCAAGCCCAATTGGTTTAATGAAGGCCCAAATGTTTTAATAAAAGCTCAAGCTTAATTGATTTAATGAAGTCCCAAGTGTTTTAATAAAAGTCAAAGCTCAATTGGTTTAATAAAAGCCCAATTATTTTCATAAAGGTTACGCTCAATACACAACCTTTGGATAGAGCCCAGTACACAAGTTTTGGACAGGGCCCAGTACACAAGCTTCGGACAGGGCCCAGTACACAAGCTTCGGACAGGGCCCAGTACACAAGCTTCGGACAGGGCCCAGTAGACAAGCTTCGGACAGGGCCCAATACACAAGCTTCGGACAGGGCCCAGTACACAAGTTTCGGACAGGGCCCGATACACAAGCTTCGGACAGGGCCCGATACACAAGCTTCGGACAGGGCCCAGTACACAAGCTTCGGACAGGGCCCAGTACACAAGCTTCGGACATGGCCCAATACACAAGCTTCGGACAGAGCCCAATACACAAGCTTCGGACAGGGCCCATTACACAAGCTTCGGACAGGGTCCAATACACAAGCTTCGGACAGCGCCCAGTACACAAGCTTCGGACAGGGCCCAGTACACAAGCTTTGGACAGGGCCCATTACACAAGCATCGGACAGGGCCCATTACACAAGCATCGGACAAGGCCCAATACACAAGCTTCGGACAAGGCCCAATACACAAGCTTCGGACAAGGCCCAATACATAAGCATAGGACATGACCCAATACACAAGCATAGGACAAGCCTAGTTGCACAAGCATAGGACAAGCCCAATTACACAAGCATAGGACAAGCCCAATTACACAAGCATATGTCCGGGCCCAATACACAAGCCTAGACCCGGGTCCAATACACAAGCCTAGACCCGAGCCCAATACACAAAAATATTGTAATTATTGAGTTTTGAATTTTGAGCCCGCGCCAGGGGTCAATACACAAGCCCGCGCCAGGACTCAATACATAAGCATAGGACAGGACCCAATACACAAGCCCGCACCAGGACCCAATACATAAGCATAGGACATAACCCAATACACAAGCATAAGACATAACCCAATACACAAGCATAAGACATAACCCAATACACAAGCATAAGATAGAGCCCAATACACAAGCATAAGATAGAGCCCAATACACAAGCATAGGACAGGGCCCAATACACAAGCCTAGAAAGGGGACATCTGAACTCATCAGCCAACGTCGTCGTTTTGTTGACCATCAAATCCCTAAAAGTAAGGAGGTCTTCTATCGCCCTACCAATGGCGTCAAGGACAAATTTGTCCTCATCGGCAATCGTTGTCACCATATTATTCAACGCCTTCTTCAAATCCGCCACCGTTATACCAATTTGACAAGTTGAACTTGTATATTCCATTATTGTTTTTTGTAATGTTATACTTAAAACCGAAGGTTTATACACAATATTGATACACAATTTCAAATACACACTTCCGTCATTTACAAAAGTATGTCGTTTACACAAGGTTAAAATTACACAAGTCTAAGCTCAATCGAGTTATACAAGCTCAATCGAGATACACAAGTTCAAGCGCAATCGAGTTATACAAGCTCAAGCCCAAACGAATTACACAAACACAAGTTCAAACAAGTTACGCAAGCCCAAGTTCCGTTGGGTTACACAAGCTCAAACAAGTTACAAAATCAATATTTATCGAGGATGAGTAGATATGAATTGGTAACTGTCTTTATGATACTGGGGGGGAAAAAAAAATCTCTATAAACACATGCGCAAAATACCCATGATATAAAACAATACAAAAGCACAGGAGAAGGCACTATGAAGTTATGATATGCAAAATCAACTTTTGCATGATTTAAAAGAATAACTTACCATATTAACCACATCCTGGCTAGATAGAAACTCAAAACACACCATCACTAGCAATGACAAATAAAGGATATTCTGGAGTGAGCTACAAAACAACGATTTCAGGATTAGAACCACCCCGATCGTTTCAGCAATTGAATCACCGATACTTCTCGTGAAAGCCGTACCTGGATACATCCCATTTGGTACCCAGAGCCTAGGAGGATCACCATCATCATCTTCTTCAGTATCCCAACACTAAACATCCGGATTCTTCAACCCTTCAATTTGATCAAGAGTAAGAACTCGGGCCGCACAGAGCTTAACTCGCTCAAGCTCATCAGACCGAAATGGAGTTTGATCAATTAAAAGGTCAACAACCACAACATCCCTCCCTTTACTCTGAGCAATAACAGCTCTCGAATCGCCTGCATTAGCCACATCTATAGTTTTATCCCTCACCAGGATTGTAACTGTCGTTGTACCACTCATGCTATCATCTAAATTATCAGCATGCAACTGTGTGTTTGTTGACACAAAACCCCGGTTACATACGAGAGAGTGAGAGACTCACTTACTTGCGGTTGATCATGAAGCTTTGAGATCATCCAACCCAACCCCAGCCTGCAGTAGACAGCAAAACACTGTTATCCTTGCCATTCCACAACAAGTGAAACAATATCCAAAAAATGAAACCAAATTTTAAGGAAATTATTACCAAGAATTTATGATTGGCTTGAAGAAGAGGAGAAAAACTTGCTAAAAACTTGTTCATATCAGCTTTGACATGATCAGCACCTCCTAGCACATCCATGAATTTGTTCATGTCAGGAGCTAGCTTCATTGCAACCTGTCATTTTAGATCTAAACCCATCAATTCAGATGCAAACACCATTAAGGTTTTATTTTTGAACTATCAGAGATTCGTACAGTGAAGCTTGAACTAGCAAGCTAGCCATGCCATTTTTTCAGGGTCTTGGTGTACGAATCTGTACAACATTGGGACATTGACCAATCGGGATGCTCTTGCAGATTGCAGAACAGCTCCACCAGGAAATCCAATGCTCTGTCAATATAAACAATTCTCGATTATTAAGTGATTAAAAAAAACTATTATATAAATTTGATGGACTATTTTTCCTACCTAGTCAACCAGAGTAAGCCATTTGTGCAGCTGGATGATCCTTTGGCAGTCTTCAATTCAACCTCTACTTTGATCATGCTGTACAAAAGATTGTATTTGTTTGGATCTTCCAAATACTCGTTTTCCAGTCTCTGCATCAAAATTTCCATGACCCAAGATTAAGTATATAAAGAAGAACTGGAAATTACTCAAGTGAGAAAAGGCCACTTACTGTTATATTCCCACCAATATCAGATTTGACAATGGCCATGGCAACACCAAATTTTTCTACCATAAAAACCAGTAAAAATTTCAGTTCCTCGGATTTCAAACAAACCCTAATGAATAAACAAAGCTGCAAAGACAGACAAACCTATGACAGGAAGTATTTGTTTGCAGACTTCCAAGAAAGGCTTGGCTAAGATATCACCGCCGTCAGATTTGACATGTTTCATTCCGTTCAAAGCTGGGCTAAATACAGTTTCTGTCATTCTGCAATTTACTGCACATTCAATGATCGAAACAACACTCTATTTTTATATTTCACTTTAATCAGATCTAATCATATTGTTAACATTAACAATGACAACAATTACGAGGAAGTGAAAGAGGAATAACCTATGTAGAGAATTAATCAAGCAGCGTGATCTGCAACAATGTCGATGATGGAGAGCTGTGAGATTCGATTTAGGTATCAACAAATCAATGTAGATTTTGCTATTTGAAATGAAATGAACCCTGAAAGATGGAATTTCTCCATGCCCATCAAAGACTCCAAATTATCCAGGCTGAAATGGGAATTTGGATTGCTCCCCCACTGTAATGGTGTAAAAATGATTTTGTATTAATTTGTAAAAGATGGTTTTCACTGGAAAAATGATGAGGATGAATCGAAGATGATAAATAATCATGGGAATTTTGATGATGAGAGAAGTGAAGTACCTTAGGTACGAAGAACTCGTGCGTGACCCCTCTCTGGCGGTCGTGGACGGTGACCCGATGGATTGGTACCGGCGACTGTGATATGCCGTCATTACCATTGGAGAGCTTCACTGCATTGAGTTGCGAAGTAATGCCGGAGTGGAGTAGAGATCGTAGAGAGAAGGAGACTCACGGCGGCTCAAAAGCTTTCAGAGCTTCGTTGAAGGAGAATGGCGAATCGGAATAGAGGAACGGGACCGACGGTTTATCGGAGTGTCGTTGTTGAGAGCCGCCGCCAGAGAACCTCCACCGCCGGCGCTTCTCTTCTGGAGCCACCATTGTCATCCGACAATGACATTTCTCGTCAAGCCCCATTTCTCGATTGACTAGGATTTCTTCTTAATCGTAATTTACGGTTTTTATTAACGTTCCTATTTTACCCCTTTAACTAATTTATTTTTAAATTAAAATTTTCTCAACTAATTAAAAGGGCCTAGTTTATTTTTTTTATATAAAAAGGACATTACTCCCTCAATCTTCTCAAAAATCTATACAAAGGTTTAAATTTGTATTAATCTAATATAATATAAATAGTAATCGTATAGTAGTATTGTAATAAATTATGTCATAAGAATTATTAAATTGAGATAATTAATGATTTTGAAGTACATTTTCTTTCATAAATAAATTTAGGATATATATATATATAATAAATGGCTGAAATTTTTTCTTGTCCAATATATTTTAACTAAAATACACCAATCCCATATAGTTACTCAATTTTGTAGAAAATATTAAAATTATTTCTGCTATATAAATTATTATTAGTTTACATATTAATAAAATTAATTAGTGAAAAAATAAATAAATTATATTCCATAATATTAATTTATAATCTAAATTTGAGAGATACAAAGGTGCTATTACAGTACACCTTATTAATAATTTCATTTTTTCCCTTGTTGTTTAGTACTCAGCCTGGATCTATTTGTCAATTTGGCCCAAACCTAACTTAAGCCCAATATCTTAAACACACTTTTTCTGTCACGAGTCATGACATATCACCTAATTTTAAGACCCTAATATCATAATCACATTTCACCTAATTTTAAATCGGACCGTAAAATTCGTGGATGAGAATGTAGAGTTTTTGGATTGATGGAACTTTGGTAATACCGTGAGGTCTATGGTTTTGTACTTTTGAACCGGATTCACCCTGTTCCAATTATAGGGTAATTTCGCACTCAATCCGATTCGGGTCCATAGTTTTGAAATTTCAGTCCGGATCATCCGGTCTAGTTTGATCACCGGTCCGAAGTTTTGAAAATTCCAGTCCGGTTGGCAACACTAGTGAGGTCGTTAATTTTCACTATCCGTACGATGTGATTGAGCCTTGATGTGTATATCTTTCAAAACACGAAAATGTGAAGGTCGATGTAGAATAGTTAATAACTATAAAAAAAATACATTAATTAGAAGATTTTAAAGTATTTAGGGTTGATGTATTCAGCGTGAGATAAACTGTGTCGTGGACTTTCTTATGATATTTTGTATTATTGATACTAGTATACTATTATAAATAATTAGATTACTGTGACTATCCCAACTAAGTAATACCGGTCTTATTTTTATTATTCTAGAAATAACTTTTTTTGAAGGTAAAAGAAATAGTATGATTAAAATAAGTTGTCTCTGTAACTCTACTACCACTTATTTTGTGGGCCCAATTGTCCAAACATGAGCCCGGGGCCCATGGGCCCTAGGTCCCAACATCTTTTCTTTTTACCTTGATTAGATATTACCTTCTGAATTTCCATTTCCCCCAAAATTATATTTCTTTCTTTAAAAAAAAAAAAACTTTCCCCCTTTTTTTTTTGAACTTCCATTTCAACCACCATGTTGAAAGAAAGATCCCTCCTTTGAAAAACCCAAAAGAAAACCACCATGAATGACCAGTACGACAACCAAGATTTTTGTAATCGCCACCCAAATCAAGCTTTTGTTGGAATCTGTCCTTTATGCTTGAATGACAAACTCCTCGCCATCGCCGCTAATCAACGCCGCCGGAACCCCCGCCAGGAGAGTTTCCCCAGAGCCAGTCATAGCCGAAAACCTAGCAATGTTGGGTTGCCCAAAATCTTCCCTTTTGGATCTCTTCTCAATCGCCTTGAAATCTTCCACCACCATCATCGCCGGGAAACCTATGATTTTGACGGTGATTATGGCTTTGATACCCAATCTGCTTGTACCAGTATAGAAGGTAGTTTCTCTAATCTCATCTTCTTCTCATTATCTTTTCGAAACCCTAAAAAATACTCATGCTTCTTCCTTCATTCAAGAAACAGAGGAATCAAGAACCTCATCTTCTTCCTAATCACCAATTTTAGTGTTAATCATGCCCACATTAGAAATTCTTGTTTAAGAAAAAGAAAATGTATGATCTTATCAGAGCAATTATAATTTGTTTCATACTCTGTTTTTGGAGATTCGTTCATATCAGTCAAAATCGAGGAAAATGGAGTTGCTCGATGGGAGAAGAGCAGAGAGTCGAAATCTTCGTCTGAAGAACAAATCATCATCAACAATTGTGATACAGCCACCATTAACAAGAGTTTAGTGGAGCACACGAATACAATCCGAGGATCAATGAGGTGGCGAAAGCGGATTGGCCATTGGTTCCAGCTTGTTAGATGGAAGAAAACCAACAAGACTAATGCTGGAGGAATTATGAAAGCTAAGAAAAGGAATTGGATTAGAACTCTTACAATAAGAACCGACAAGGACTGAAGAATTGCTTAAGATTTTTCTACCTGTTTTATTTTATTTTTTTTTGAAATTTTGGTCCGTACAATCTAGCCATAACATGGTGTGCTTTTGGGATCACTGGTGAGTGGTGTCCCAAAAATCCCTACTAGGATTCGAATCATGATCAATTTGTTTGTAGAGCTTGTTCTTTACAATGATTTATTGTGTGTGACTGTGAAGATGAATGGCAATATGGAGTGTGATGGCTATAATGAGTATAATACAATGCCAATGGTACTTACGGAAAAATAAACTAATATATATACACGTGAATTTTGAACGATGAAAGTCAATAAATATATTTTATGTGATTTCATATTAATCTGCCATTGAATTCTAGCACTTTCAGTGATTTGATTGAATCTGGTTTTATAATTAGTAATGTAATTTTCATGTTCGGTATGAGTATTTTCCAAGATTTTTTTTATGGACTTTTGAACTCGGGTTTGTAAAGTATGAACTCTTAATTAGTTTATATTTTTGAAAATAAAATGATTGACAAAAATAAACTAAAACAAGTAGAAAATAATCAAAATATGAATCATAACAACCTAATAGTTGTGAGATGATAAAACAAAATGTTAGGAGAATATAATTTTTTTTTTTAAATCTAGAATAAACTAACAGTTCATATTTAATAAAAATGTTTGTTTTTTAAAAAAATTTTTAAAAAGAAATTGATACAAAATAATATACATGAAATTACAAGGGAATTTTTTATATATAAAATAATACATATGAAAGTTCGATAGTTAACCACTAATCCTAATTTTCTTTACCTATTTGATTCCTTTTTTTTTTTGTTATAGGTTTAGTCGAAGAAGACAAGATGTACACATTTAACCTACCAATGTAAGCACCATCTATCGCGGAAATAGAAAGTATTGTTAAGAAGGAAGGGTCATTTTCCATTGACCACTCTCAATTATTTGGAGATGACTGCCTGACTGGTACGAATATAACATGAAAAGGTCGAGAAGAAGATGAATCCAAATAAACACGTTCTTTGGCCCGTGAGATAAAATGCTTACCCTAACTCGGCCCGTTAAAATCCGGGTCGGACCCGATCCAAACAGGCCAAACTGGTTGCCCATGTCCATACTTTTGGGCCATTACTCTGTAGTAGCCATTTTGACCAAGAATTATCATTTGATTCCAAGATTTGAAGCAATGGTTCGAGATCGATGACTATTGACTAGTGACTACAGAGAGGAGGATCCGACGTGGATAAGATTCATCTAGACTTATTAACTCAGTAACATTATTCAATAACCAATTCTGAAAATATAAATATATCTGACAAAAGAAATAGAGGAACAAAGATAGCAGCTCTAGCATGCTATTAGTGAGTTAAGTGTATAACTGCTTCAGTTCTTCAGAGAAAACCTTTCTGATAACATCTCTTTTCAGCTTAAGGGCTGCTGTTACCAGTCCAGATTCCGGTATCCATGGCTCCGAAAGCAATTTGATCTTTGCAGGGACCTCAAATTTCTGCAAACCCGCCTTTTTCCCAACCTGAAAGTATAATAAACGTAATTCCCAGAGTTTTGCAGGACAATTAAACCATCATAGACTATGTTTAATCAACTTAAAATGCTAATTTTTTTGGTTTGACAGCATATGAACATCAAACATGTAAATGCTTACATTTGTAAATGATTGAATTACTTCTTTGGCTGCTTCTTCTTTATTGCATAGGTCTGAAAAATCATTGAAGCTAGTCCCTTGTTTGACAGCCCACTTTTCCAAGGCGCCGTGTTGCACAGCTACCACAAGAGCCACACAGTAGCTGCTGAAAGGATCAACGTGTAGCATCATGTTGTCGACATACGGGCTCGCAGTTAGGACTGCCTCAACCTGTGGGTTAAAGAAGTTCACTTTTTAGCTCAGTTAAAATTTAGGTATGATTAAAATGAGACTACCTTTCCAAGAGAGACATATTCTCCGTTTTGAAGTTTGACAATATCTTTCTTACGATCAATAATCTCAAGGCAACCATCGGAGTGAAACTGTCCTATATCTCCAGAGTAAAACCATCTCATCCCCTTTTCATCAACCTTTCCACATTTAGAAAAAATGAGATTGAATTAGTTCTTCACTTCAGAATGAATTATTAGTGTCAAAGATAAGAACAAACTACCTTGTATACTTCATTGGTTTTAGCTTCATTTTTGAAATATCCAAGTGTGATGTTTGGACCACCAATGACTATTTCTCCTCTTCTCATCGGTTTGTCACTTATTAGATACCCTCCTTCAGGCCAGTCTATCAACTGATACAGACACGAAAAGTCACCATCTTTATACAGTAAATATTCGGGTTTCTGAATGCAACAATATTGCAGTTCAGCAACTAAAAAAGTAATGATCTTTAGTGCCTTACCTTAATAAACGAGCACGGAAGTGGAGAACCAACACGGCCAACAGAAGTATCACCTACTTCAGTAAATGTACCACCAGCACAAGTCTCGGTGAGGCCATAGCCTTGACCCATTGGAACTCTGAGTTATGACTAGAAACATCAGACATAGTGCAGATACAGACTTTTATTCTAAGGATTCTCAAAGAAGGTTTAAAGTATACTAACCCAATACATATATTGATGAACCTTTGGGTATCCCCAGAAAGAGGAGCTCCTCCAGATAACACGAAACGAATATGACCACCTAGAACAGCTCTAATCTTTCTAAATACCAGAATATTCCACAAATGCTTCTCTAAACCCCAGGCACCAAACCAACTTCCATTAATTGCTGACAAACGCCGTGAATATGCTAGTTCAAATAACTTCTTGGAGGTGCCACCTTTTGCATCAACCTGAGTCAGAACAGTTGAAGGTCTAAGTAAAGACATATTATTACAAATTTCTCACTACATTTGCTTTATTGGCACACAATCATCAGAACACGATATATTTACAGCAAATCTAACACAAGAACTTGAATTTTTTAGGAGTTTCACTTGCTTGTAACCAATTTCTTTCTTAAACTAATGACATAATCAATCAATAGTGAGTGAGTCCATCATAATCAATCAAAATTTATAACTACTTGCAGTGAAAAATTCACTACCCATAGTCTTTGCAAAATCATTGTTGTGTTTGCTTATATTGTGATAAAAAAAAAACTGCAATAAGTATTTCAAAACAATAAAGTGACGAGTAAAACTGCATTATGTATCCACATATAGTCAAGGCTGTAACAAACCTTTTTGAGCAAACCATCTCGGACACGGTCAAGAATTGCTGGGACAGCTGTTAACAATGTTGGCTGCAAGGCAGTTGTATCGCCCTTTGTACCCCATTTTATCTTGCTTGATGTGTCTGTTAAGGTTAATGGGGAACCATATCCTATTTTACACCCAACAGCTGCCATTAAATTCTGCATTATAGAAAAAATGTCACTTGATAAGAATACAAAGAGATGCCTCGAGCAGCTTCACTTACTCAAGCCTTGAGCACACTGAGATATGTACCTCTGCCGACAATTCGAGAATGTGAGCCAATGGTAAGTATGCCAAATATACATCTTTACTCCTGAGTCCAGGAACAATGGTCATAACAGCAGAAACCGTAGCCAAAATATTTCCATGTGTCATCATCACACCCTAATCAAGTTGATTCAATTCAAACTTCATTACAATTTTAAAAAACAAATAAGTAAAAGAAACAAAGATATGTGTCAGCAATCATACACATTTCATAATTCAGAAAAGAAGAACTGGTCATAGGCATAATAAACTCATACTTATATCCACATCAATTCTAGTTCAGAAAATAAACCAAATTTACTTCAATATGTTTTAACATGTATTATTAGCATCTCTTCACCTTCGGCAATCCAGTACTCCCACTTGTATACATAATAACCGCAGTATCAGCTGAAAGTGGCATGTCAGCATCAACAAAATTCTCTCTCCCTAGCCGTTTCACAGTAGCAAATGAATAGACCTTCCATTTTCCCTCAACTGAAGAGAAATTTGGTGATAACTCATCATCCATGCATATTACGCGCTTGACAGAATCGAGTTGTTCACATATGTCCACAAGTTTTTTCATTTCCTTTTGCCCACAGATAACAGTTGTGACCTCTGTCTGTAAGATATAGTAAATCATATTTTATAAAGAAGCACAATAAACGATTAGTAATAGACCAACTATTGGCATAAAGAAACCGTGGTTTAAGATGACTGACCTCATTCAAGGAATGACATAGCGCCTCCTCACCAAGAGATGCATAGATGGTTACTACAGTTATATTGCGCCTGAAGCAACCCTGTGCAGATATGCAGGAAAATTTATACAAATATGCTATTCATCCTACAATTATTATGCTTCAGATATGTAACAACTAGCAATGGATTACAAGAGAAATTATCATGAAAAGTGAGAAGCATTAAACTGCCAAAAAAATTGTCATACTCTAATTCTTAGAATGTGCACTTTTTTCTATACAAAATATACACTCTTAGTAAACCTGAAAGCACAAGAACACAAAACATACATACCTGCAGTGTAATAAACCATTCTTCTCTAGTATCAGCAAATATTGCAACACGCTCATTTCTCGAATGCTTAAGCTGTACTAACCCACAAGAAAAACCACATATATCTTGAAATACTTTTCCATAAGTTACCCATTCATATTCCCCCAAATGTACTTTCTCCAAACCCCGTCCATCTTGTGTCAATTCAGTCTCATTAGAAATCAGCTTCCTAGTCCCAAGAAATGGCTTGTCTCGGTGCAACTTACATGACCACTCAATGAGCTCAGCGAGTGTTGAGATTTCATCCCAAGCAGATTCCACAAGAGAAGGAGAGCTATGATTTCTAAGTGCATGCCCAGGTTCGCCTCCAACATCAACAGGTACACCCCTTCTTTTTCGAGGCTTGTTACTGCGAACTAGAAGCGATAATACAACGGGAACGAGGATTCCAACATAATAAGGATTCATTTCCAACAACACTTCACCTTATTTGATACTTTATAAACTTGGGATCACAAAACCTAGACACACCGAAAAATTATCACCTATTAGTTTGACAAATCAAACACATAGATCACAAACTAAACTTTATCTGGTTATCAGCATCAGCAGTCACTGAAGGCTAAACCAACTAAAACAACCAATTTCCACAATCATATCATGATTTTCACAGCAACGAATTATTCAGTAAAAACAAATAAGGGCCCGTTCGGTATGAATATGTTCATACCCAAAGGCGTGTTTGCAGGTGAATGGTAAAACCTAATAGGTATCGCTCAAATCAAGAACTAAACATAAGTTGATAGGTAAAGAACAAATTTGTATTTTTGCGATCAGCCATCAAAATGTGAATAGAACGAAGCCGCATTTGATCGCTGATTTGCAATCTCAAATTACCATAGCACCTCTAAGAGGAAGTCGGCGTCTGTAAATCTCTTTCTAGGCTACAGGACTCTAGGAGAAGAAAGAACGAGCAAGGCGGAGAGTGAACGCAGTTTATGGAGGAGCCTGATAAACAGAGGAAGAAGAGCCAGAAATCGAGGAAGAGAGGTTTCATGCAATCATCGTGAGATTTCCATTTCATGTAACGGCTTTAAAATAATAGTAGTTTTTTATACTTTATATTTTCAGTAAATTACATAAACTACCCATAAAACAGTCCTTTCTTTATAAAACCACCCATAAAAGTTGTTTTAAATTTTTTTATTATTATTTTATTTCAATCAAGTGAATTCGACTTTAAGGGTTATTTTTTGTGTGATTTACTCCACCATCATCAACACCCTTCATCGGCCTTTGAGTTTGTTCTTCACTTGATGGATTCTTCACGGTGGAGACATTGTTACTGTGTTTGCAATTTATTCTTGGATTGATTGAACGTGCAGGAACTCGCAGATTTTTAACGAGGAACCTCCTAACTTCTGCATTTTCAGGGAGGGGTTCAAGAAACTTGTTGCTGATTACGCTGTCGATAAGGGGTGCATCCTACTGTTGTACGCAACAACCCTCCTGGACTGGCTTGGCTCTTTCGGATGTCCTACAACGAGGTATTATCTGGACTGACTTGGCTCAACGAGGTATTTCTCATGTTATTGTTAACCGTAGATGCAACGTTGTGGTTAATCACCTTACAAGGATATGTTTGTTACTAAGAAAAATTGACGAGACATTTAAGGATAGAACAAATACAAGGGCTTTGCATTGAAGGAACACATCACTATGAACAAAGATGACAGCAGACAAACTCAAGCGAGTGCCCACCACAGGTTATATTTGCTTTGGAACACTATATGTGTTTCCAAGAAGTTAAGCTTCTTCTGATTCTGCAATCAACAAGTTCATGAAAGAAGAATGAGATAATGAACAATTTGCTTTGCAGATTTTGTATGAAAATCTGAGTTTAAGGGCCAAAGCAGGAGTGGGTTACCAGCTATTGCTTCCATGTTATTGTCCTCTTTAAAGACACCAAGCGGTGACCCATGGACCGAAAGCAGCATTTCGCCATGCTTTGGATGTCTCTGGGTTTTCGGTGTCATCCCTACGGACATTCCCCCTATTGACAACCGCTGACCATTCACCTGTCATATAAGACGAACACATCCAAATTTAAGGCGTACCCATCACAGAAAAGCTATGGAAAGAAGGCCACAGCCATATCTATATACTTCCCGGGCTTTAACCATTAGCAAGAATTTGCAAAATTGGCACCTCAATTCAGTGAAAATGCAGAAATGTCACAAGCCAAATATAAGCAATAGTGCCTTGTCACTGAAGATAGCAAAACTATGTCCATGGTTTCTCCGGTCACAAAATATCCATTCTTCTTCCTAATTCTATACTAGAACTACCAACTTAACAGCTAAATATGTTTGCTGAAAAAAGACCTGAGTCCATCCACATATAACTTATGGTCATTTCACCTAGGCAGAGAAAGAGAATCATAAGTACTCAGTCGTAGATGCTTCATGGCTGCTTAAATTCTTTCCCGAAAAAGACCAATGCAGCTTATACACTATCCACATTGATCTATTAAGTACTAGACAAATATATTACAGGAATTGTGAAAGACCGTGCACATACCCCTGGAGTTTGAAGACCATCTTGCATTCCCTGTTAAAAAAGGTTGAAAGCTGAGAAAGCATTTGAATTATCTATAGAATGTAAAGCAATCAATTCTATAATTCAAATTTATGCAATCTAAACTATGTGAGTTTTGGCAAAGGCAGTTGTTCGGGCCAACTTCCTTAGTCAAGGACCTTTAAACATAATTTTTCGGAAGTTTGCCCTACTAAGTGTGGCCATTTAAAGCAATGGAAATTCATACTTACTGAATCTAAAAATCAGCAAAGATTTTAAACATAGTTTTTCAGAAGTTTTCACAGCTATTAAGAAATAAAACAGACCCTCAGTATAAAGCAACCACAAAATAAAGAAAACTTACATGATTTCCAGCAGAGAGAAAATTGGTAGCATCAAGCATAGCATTTCCTGCCAGGCATACCACAAAAAAAAACAATTTAAGCTTAAAATACTTGCTAGCATTAAGCCTTGTATGAAACCTGCAGAACTGACTTCACTTGCTACCTGATGTGCTTGGGAAGGGGAATCCACTGGCAGATTGCCACATTTCTGAGATGTGAGGATAGGACATGGACATACGGCGCAGAAGAGAGGCATAATTATCTATAGTATCAACATTTTGCAATGAAAATTTATCCTCTTGATGTTTCCATTTCAAATCAACCTGACCATCACTTCCATTTATAACTGTGACGTTTGGAAGATTTTCCTCAAAAAATTGCAGCGCTGGTGCTTGTAGCTGCTGTTCACTGAAGTTTGAACGAAGCAAGCGCACCGCAGTGAGAAGATGCTCAATTTCAATGTCACAAATTGCTCTTATTCCAGCTATCTGACGCTCAACTGGAATTTTCACAGAAGTTTTCAGAAAATGATGAAGTTATGATAGAATCAGAGACTCGAGCAAAAGAACATGAAAAGCAAGTGCATCATCATGAAAATAAAATAAAATTGCAGCCATGGAACAAACAATTTGCTATTTTCTTTCATTCAATATCTATGTTCCTAGTGATAAATCTTTGCTTGTCTGATGCAATTCAAACTGAAACAACTATAAACGACGCCAGCTACAACCAACTATGAACAAGTGCAAAAGGGATAAGAGATAAGTAAGGTAGCAATCACAAAAAATGTACCTTCTGGGTCCCTAAACGCCTCATTCTTGTTCTCCATCTGTTTCTCCTTCTCATCTAAACCAATTTCGGTATCCTGTGATTCAGTAGTTCGACTAGCAGCTGTAGTCTTCTTTACTTTTCTCCTCGCCATTCACTGCAACAGGGTCATGTCGACATACATAAATTGATACATCCGAAAACAATTAAGTTAATTCAAATCTAAAAATATACAAGTCAAACCCTAATTCCCCTCTTAGGATATGCAAACAAATCCCTAATTCGGAACCTGATCAGCTGCAAAGAAATCAAATTTACATACTAAACTCAAAAGGGCGACGATTTGACGCCCAAACTTGGAATTAACACCGTCGTATGTACAGGATCTCGGGGTACCGAGTTCAAAATCCCAAACGGAGTTGGAATTTCGAGTTGCTGGAAGCTTATAAGGTACAGAAAGCTCGAACAGGGTTATCTGGGCACTAAACAGTGAAGCTCGTCTTACAGAGCAACAATGGAGGAAATTCAGAGGCGGGAATGGGTCTTACCAGTTTGAAATTTGAGAGGATAAAGGAACCGATCGGATGAAGTGGGAAAAGCTAGCCAAAAGTTCGGCAGCGTACTACACGGATACGGGCGTATCCAACTTGTAATTCCGCGATTTAGGTCTGTCATCGGCTGGTTTAGTTATGGTTTGTAGTTGGAGTCGTAGCTGTGGCATGTTTGTGGCTTTTTTTGAGAGATTTTAATTATTAAAAAAATCTTGTTACGGATTGCATTACGTGTTTAGAAGAATAGATTCGTTGAGATTTTTAATATGGTAAAAGTCAAAAATATCCTTTCTCTTTTCACTTATCTTTTCCAATTCTTTCTTCTACTATTGAAGATTGCCCTAATCCACTTTTGTCCTGGTTTGACTCTTTACGATTAAAAACAATTCTTAATAGACTAAGAAAAGGAAAGAGAAGAACGATTTTTTACAAGGAAGAAGAGGAGCTCGATTTTGTACTGTTAAAGACAATTAATCGAATTTTTTACAATCAAGACCAGAGAAGAAGTACGAAGAAGAAGAGAAGTTAGGGTTTTTGAAATCCCTTCTCCGTCGTTGACTTTGCCGCCAAGATACGTCCTTTCTCTTCACCCGCGACCATTTCCCTTCTCATTACATTACCTCCATCTCCAAGGTCAATATCTCGGCGAGCTCTTTCCACAGTACATGACTGTTGCATACGAACCGCATGAGACCCGTGCCTCCCATTCATCGCCGGCCCTTTGTTGACACTTGTTTGATCGAGGATGATTTCCAACAAAACACTGGCCTTCTGAGCATTTGTGGGTTGTAGGAATCAGTTGATACTTTGGTCTCACGAAGAGAAAATTGATTTCGATTTTGGATTTGCTGATGAACGATAGGACTTGGGAACAATAGGGGCAGATACGTAAGAATAGTTAGATCTATTTTTTCAAACCATTCCAAATCTTCAATTTGAAGATTTGAGAAACTGCTCTTCAAAGCCCGGAAAATCTCAAATGAAACGACAATACAATTTCCAAATCCTTAACTAAACACACCTTTCAGAATGTGGGGCCCATCCCAAATCTAAAAAAATTCCCTAACCTGCACAACTAAACAGGGCCTTAAACCCAAACCGGTTGAGCAAAAACTGGTGGCGGTTTGTCGGTTTAACGCCGGTTTAAAGAAATTTTTTTTAAAGAAACTGTAATTGAAATTAAATAAAACAAACCGGAATTGAATTTTTTTTATTAAAAAAAAGGCTTGTACCGGTTTTCCGATTGCCTACGTATCCTCTCAGGATTAACGAGGGATCAAAGTCCACGTAGTTTTCTTACATTGACTTACCTTTTTCGGACTTCCGAGTTCTTTTTGTTACCCTACTTACCTTTCGACCTCGGAAGTAGTGCCGCCGTCTTCGGAGTTGGTATCCGATTTTGAATCATACACCGGGGCATTTCGTTATTACCGCTTTGTCGCTCTTATCCAATCTTGAATACAAACTCGCATCTCATATTTTTCGGGCTTCAATTGAGTTCTCTTGCAACCGAGTATGTTCCTACCGTGGCTAAATATTTGCTTCACGGCAACCATTGATGCGGGCACGGCCATGAGTTGTTGTACATTCTCACTAACGTTGGATATTTCGGGGCTAGTTTCTTTCACCAATCCAAAATATGAAAAGAATCACTATCAAAACTAAAACATGTGTTTAGATAATCTTGATATTCCGCATTTGAGGATGAATGTCTTGGTGTTTTTGTCTTTTTGGCTAAAATTTGTTGTGCTTTTGAAAGAAAAGTAGATGAAGAAGAAGATGGAGAAGGAGTAGGTGCGGTAGAAAAAGAGCAAACACTTGATTCAAATTTATTAAGCAAATTTCCAATTTCGGTTACTAATGTTTTGCATAATGGTAGAAATATTGATGTCATTGTCTAAACACAAACAATGATAATAAGCATTCAACAAATCGGAAACACCGTCAAGTTTAAGTCTAGGATAAAAAACGGCGGTTACAAGATAAATCATGGGAATTTCTTTGTAATATTTTAGCCATTTAATTTTCATTTCATTCGTAGCATCTACAAGGGTTGATGTATCTAAACAATTTAGAATAGCCTTGAAAATGTTTACGACTATCTCTAAAAATCTACATGAAGTTGGGGTGTAAACGCAACTCATGACATTAGTTGCATCACTAAAAACCTTAAAACACATCACAAATGTCGGTGGAAGTTTTCAAAACATTTTCATCATCAATATTTGACCTAGTAACATTTATTGATGCAAACTCTTGTAAAAAAAAAAACTTTGTAACAAACGGCTTCACTAAGTAATTTGTATGTAGAGTTTCAACGAGTTTCAATGTCTTTTGAAAAAGCAATTGGATGAACATTATTAGTTAACCATAAATTTTTTTCTCAAATCGGAGTTGTGCCAAATATGATCAATAGCGTAGGTGATGGGGGTTAACATATTCACTAAAATCTTAAGCCCATCTTGAACACATAAGTTTAAAATATGACATGCACATCTTTGATGAGTATAAGGAGTTCGCAAATATTGTTCTGCCGTCTCAACCAAATGGTTTACGGTGACGGTGTTTGCGGATGCATTATCAAATAAAATATGAAAAAACTCGATGTTGTAAACTAAATTCTTGTAAAACTGTTTTTATCAATTTTGCAATGCTTGGTGCATCATGTTTTGCGTTGAAATGCCGAAATCCAATAACATATTTATGCAAAAACATATCGTTATCAATAAAATGTAAAGTAATGCCCATGTAAAAATGTTTTTGCGTTTGTCTACTCCAAACATTACAAATAGATATTTGATGCTCAAAATATGCCAAACTCGGAAAAAAAATTCCTTTCTTTTGTAGGTAATATTTAACTACTAATTTAGAAACGGTTTTCCGAGAAGTTTGTTTAAAAGAAGGTTGAAGATATTTAGTGTTATATGCCCTAACTTCTTCATATTCATAATAAGAATATGGAAATGCATGAGAACATATAACATCGACTACTTTCTTCACTATTGTTATGCATAAATAAAGGAGATTGAGATTAAGAGGAAGAAGATGCAAACCCGTGGAACAATTGTGATTGTCCCCGAGATATTCCTAGCTTTTCGGGATGGACGTTTTACATGTGTGTTTGTAAAGTCCCGTAGTCATCCTTGATCCTCCACTTGTATACCTTTGGACAATAGTTGCATGAAACTTGACAATACTCGTTCACTGCCTCCCCCTTCTTGAAATGTTTCGTAAAAATATCGGATGTAAGCATTTTCGGTGGGGGAAACGTCGTCGTGGTGGAATTTCGGTACTTTCGGGATTGTCGGGCATTTGAGTTTCACTTTCTTGATTGATAGGGAAGAATTGAGAAGAGAAGTGGTCACTTGAGTTTGCCATTATGAGAAATCGAGAATACGAGAGATGAATTCGAGAAAGAGGAGAGTCGAGACTCGATAGATGATTCGAGAAAGACGAGAGGAGAGTCGAAAAAGATGAGATGAAGGTGGTGTGAGATTTAGAGGATGAGGTATTGGGTATTTATAAGAATGTAGGAATGTGTTAGATTAGATAGATTTTTTTAAAATAAAAAACCACTTCCAACGGCCATATGACCGTTGGAGTGGGGCCCATCAACGGGCTATATTAATATAGTCGTTGGCAGGGCAAAGCACAACAACATTATAGCCATTGCACTCAACCACCGGTTTGGCGGTTTTTTTGTTTAAGAATTTTTTTTTTAAAATGGGCTAAACCGGCGGTTTGAGCGGTTCAAAACACCGGTTTAGGTTTTTTTTACGATACCTAAACCTAAACCGTAAATCCCCAAAACTTAAACCTACAAACATAAACCGGTGGTTTACCCTAAACCGGACCCAACACTAAGACAAATGGTTGTTTAAAAGGCTTGGAAAATTTTGGGCCGGTGCACAAATTTGATCATCCATAGCAAAAGGGGAGATTGCAAAACACTGGAATAAGGACATGAACCCGAGCAAAATTAGAAGAATAGAGTGGCTCCGGGTACAAGCGAATTCACAACAAAAGGGGGAGATTCACACGACACACGAGAAGTCGGTCGACATTCGTTCTTCCTACCACTAGGATTGTGCATTTGGTCCGGAATTTCCATCCCGGTTTGGACCGGTGGAGCGGAGTTTTCAAAAACCTAGACCGGGACTGGATCAAAACGGTCCGGTCTATTCCGGCCCGGAATAAAACAAAACGATATATGTATATTCAAAAAATAAAAAATTATATATATATATATTATTAAATATGTATAAGATATATGATTTTTTAAATATATAAATTAAGTTTTTTTAAAAAAAATTTCGGTCCAACCTGGTCTTTTCCGGCACGAAACCGGAATTTTCAAAAAACATGGGCCGGTCCGTTTTTCTAGTCCGGGTCAGTTTTGTACGGCCTACCCAACACCGCGAGTTCTCCAACCAACTAGGAGAAGAGAGGAGCGCAACGAGTGAAATTCGTTCCGACGAGCCACCTGCGACGAGGAGAAGGAATTGAGAAGTTGAAGACAAGAAGGAAAAATGAAAATGGATCAATTTGTAGAAGGTGTTCGTAGAAGGCGAGGTAAGAGCCCCACAACTCAGAAGTACATACAGACATCGAATAACATGAATTTTTTTTTTAAATGTTAAAACAAGGATAAATTGAATTCATTAAAAACCTCTTATCAAACAGTATTATTTTAAATCAAATAACCCCTAATAAACGCATACAAAATTTAATTCTCATCTAAATTAATCTTGAAAATAACTTTCATCAGTTCATGTCCTATCAAACACACCCGTTTTAAATTCCAAAACCCGAACGAATCGAGGTGAGAACCGGTCGATCGCTTATCTCGGTCGCCAATTTGGATTTTGAGAGTAGGGAGATGGAAAATAGGACTACACACGAGAAACACAAGGACGGGAATAAGACAATTAGACAAATTGGATCAATCAACAGTGCCGTTCGCTCGTTGCCTTGTAGTTGCCCGGTCTAAACATGTTTCAACAACTCAATGGCCCAGATCTATTGCTTCTAAAACGCAGTCCATCGCAGCCGTTGATGGTTTCTCTTCTTTATTTTGGATTTCCTGTCTCTTTTCCCAAACACGTAACTATTTGCAATCCACAAACGCCACCCAAAATTCATATCATTTGATAATCTTTTAAATCTTCCAAAAAAAGCACTCCCGTGGACCCACCCAACCAAATACGCAACGTTTTGAGTCCCATACGGACATTTGGTTCACCAGGCAGCTGCGTTTCAGTCCAAGCATCTCCTCTTCGAAATCCAGCGGTGGCCATTCTCCGAGTATCCCAACTACCTTTTATTCTCTACCCTGTGTCATCAATTTTTCATCCATAATCCTCACAGTGGAATCATCCTTAAGGTACTATCGCATATTCCATAATTTCGAATTTCGCTTGCTGTCTTTCTTCGATTTGTGTAGTATCTTTTAGCTGTTAGATTTCTGGCTAGTGATGATAGATGATCTTGAATCCGATTATACCGAGCTCAATTCGCGTCGATATCTGTAGCTTGTTGTTTATGATGTTTGGTAGGTGCTAGTGTTCAGTCTGGGAATTGATTACAGCTGGAGAGACTGGAAATTCAGTTTTATGTGAATGGATAAATCGCGCTGCTTATTACGCAAAATTCTCATGATTATTCACTGTTTAGATTTAAATGCGTTTCTAATTCTACCTAGCACGCTTCATGTGGATTATTAATTACAATTCTTCTGGTTCTGATGTTCAGTTTGCGTCTTTGCGAATCCATTGCAATCGTAGAGGTTGGAATTGGTATCTGTGACTTTTGTGAGAGTTTCGGGTCATTGAAAATGGAAAACGCTCCGCTTAAAGATCACCTAATCTGAATCTTAGATTGAATTTCCAAGTTAAAAAAACAGCCATTCTTCCTTTGCAGGAAAATTGGAAGTTTTTTCATAAGATGAATCTTCGTAAATGTTCATTTAGTAAGTAGAAAGCAGGGGTTGGAGGCCTGTTGGTTCTGTTGATGTGCATTCCATACAAAGATTAGGTCTAGTATATTAAGTCCGGTGGGTTAGTTCTGCTGTTATTCAATTACCAATTCATTTAGGATGTAATATCACTGATCATATACGCTGCACTTTTGTACGCACCAAACCCACTAACCCAGTCATATACAGTGGACTTAATATGGCCTAATTGCGGGCTGTGTTGAGACCAGGCCATCATACCTAATATATAAAAACCAAGCTTTTATAATAAAGATCATACCGTATAATATGGGTGGGCTAGTTGCTCGCACACGACCCTCAGTCATAGTCTCTCGAACTTAATCTCGCCAAGTTGCTCGTATGTCACATCAACTGCATGTAAAGATCAATACAAATATAAGATCGGTGGGATGCTGCACATGGCGCTCAGTCATACTCTGTCGGATTTAATAAGTTCATTCAAAGTAAAAAACAACAACCATTTCTAATAAAATTTGATGCGCATTATCTTAATCAGATTACTATCTTTAGAACTATATACTTCTAAAATTCAGTGGCACGTGTATATTCTCTCGAAGATCTAACTTAGTTCTCCTTGTTTGTGTTCCTTAATTGGCAGATATTTGATTATTGGGATGGATAAAGCTCATTTCACTCTTCTTGTATTATTAAGTTAATGAAGGTTGATCTAAATTGCTGACAAGTTGCATTGCCAATTTGCCATATTATTTTTCAAGTATTGTCTTGAAAAATGGTTGCTGCATCTTCACTGCAATTTTCAAATCATTTGGGAACTGGTAGCACTTACAGCTATGTAAAACAAAGCAAGGTGTGTTCATTTGTATAGTTTTGCCTGATCTCATTACTGAACCTCTAAGGTCCTCTTACTTTTCTAAGTGTTGTTTGACGTGTTTCTGATACATATATATTCTTTCACAGTGCGTGACAGGGAAAGGGCAACTACCTTTCATATCCTCAAATGAGTTGGTGAGATTACTTTGTTATATCACTATTATAAAGGAAATCCTTCTTCAGTTTGCATCATTATAATTTATAATCTCTTATCTTTTTTGTCATTGGGAAAATCCAACTACATGCTGTAAATTGTTCAGATGAAAGATGCTTGGAGCATGTTTCTTCCGAGCAGACTGGGGGAGAGAAGAATTCCGCAGTCTTCCAAGAGAAAGTGTTTCCTTTGTCGGGCAGTTCTTCTACCTAATGGAGGAATTGATATATCAGTAATAAAAAATGTTGCATCAATCCTAAGCAGGTACATACTTAGTTGATCTATATGTGTGATATATTGCCAGTTTTCTGTTAGCACTGCACTGCATTAGTTGTAGCCTGTAATTCTTTTCCTCACGATTTTGTTATAAGAAATTATGCACACGGAACACTGCATTGTAATGTGCAGGGTCTTTGGCAATGCATCAGGAATCCCTGTGGTACTTAAGTTAGGTCCTCCCGTAGCTATAATTGCTTTCGCAGCATGGGGACTTCCACCACTTATCCGTCTAAGCAGAAAGACTTTGCTTCATGTACTATCTCTTTATTCGGTGTCTCTCATAGGCTATTTGTGGATACCGATCTTAGTTACCAATGCTTTGACCATGAAAAATTGTGTTCCTACAGAAGAATGACAATAGCTGGAACAAGAGTGGTACACACTATATCACAACCTCATATCTTCAGCCCTTACTGATATGGATTGGAACAATGCTCCTATGCAGGTACTCTCAATTTTTTTGCAAGAAATAAACAAGATCTTTTTACTTATCCATTTCCTAAAGCTAGAATGTTTTTCGCCCCGTCTATTACCTGGTAGCATAGTACTAATTACCTTTGGCGTTTCAGAGCATTGGATCCCATGGTTTTGCCTACAGAAGCAAGCCAAGCTGTGAAGCAACGACTTCTACATTTTGTACGATCATTATCAACTGTCTTGGCCTTTGGCTATTGCATATCAAGGTGAGTGTTGATTATCCTTTAAAGTGACCACCATCACTCAACAAACTTTCACTCACCCTTCACAAATGGACAGTTCAAACTGAACCTTGAATCCCTTTTAAGTATACAACTCGTAATTAGTTTAAGCTAAATATGATATTGTTGTATCATTGAAACTTCTATGCTCGTGGCATCTATCTCTTATATGGAAGCAGAATGTTTCTGTAGATTGAATCAATTAGTGGATTTTCAAAGCTGGTTTGTTGTTGGAATATGCTCTTTCTGATTCTGTAGGTATTCGTTAGAAATACTTGTCCTGGAATATTGGTGATGCTCCTTTGACTTGCTGGGTTCCACTCAATCTCTTTTGGTGAATGACATTCTTCTAAGCAGTTTGCAGCAGTCTCAAATGTTTCATGGCAATGGTTTTGTTATATTGTTATAAAGAAATTCTAGAATCATATCTTTTTGCATATGTGTGATTACTTCACTTGTCATGCCATATGATGAATATCTACTGGATTTTACATATGAAAGGATGCATATGTTCTTTTGCAGCTTGATCCAACAACTACGAAAATCCTTCATGGAGACCAGTGACTCCAATGATGCAAGAAATGTATGGAAAAATGTTTTTCCAGCTTTATCTCTCTCTGAGATATTTAGCATATTCTATACAATTTAGCATGCTTGTCTATGTCCATTTTGTAATATGTTTTTCATATTGACAGATGGGTTTTGACTTTGCTGGCAAGACTGTCTACACTGCTGTATGGGTAGGTGCTGTTTCATTGTTCATGGAGTTGCTAGGTTTCTCAACACAGAAGTGGCTAACTGCTGGGGGGCTCGGAACTGTGTTGCTGACCCTTGCTGGTCGAGAGGTGATTCTTGTTCTTTTTTTCTCTATTGAATGTGTTTGCTTTTATACATATTCATTAGCCAAGTGGGGAACTGGAATTTTAATGGGCTCATCTTGGTTATCTTTCCATGTGTACAAGTTCTCTCTGTTAGTCTTTACTCTGGACAATCTAAGGTTTTGCATCATTTCCATTCACATTTTGTTTATCTTCTGCTAACCTTCGTCTGTTTGTTTTCATGCATTCAGATATTTACAAACTTCCTGTCAAGTGTGATAATCCATACAACACGCCCTTTTATTTTGAATGAATGGATACAAACCAAGATTGAAGGTTATGAAGTATCTGGAACAGTTGAGGTCGGTCTTATTTATTACTTAATTAACGAGAAAGTATCAAGTGAGGAGTTCTCTTATTGTGAAATATGAGGAGTGTAAAAGTGCACAAATATGTCATGGACTCATGGATGTCATAATATGCATATTTTCTACTATTAATGTGCACATTTTGCAATTATAAAAAATGTATATTTTGAAGCACACTTTAAAAACATGCACTTTTGACGGTACAATATATGCACATTTATGTATATAATTGTGCACTTGTACGCTCCTCAGTTATCACCATAAGAAATTCTTACCAGAACCCTTCTTTCTAATTTACTATGCATGAAGGCAATAAAAATTATTCTAAGCACCTAAGGTTATATCTTTCACTTCTGTTACTTTCTCAGATGCAGCTGTAACTTCTAAGTTCTAACTTCTAACTATGACTGATTCCCGTCCTTTCAGCATATTGGTTGGTGGTCACCAACTATAATTAGAGGGGATGACCGTGAGGCAGTTCATATTCCAAATCACAAGTTTACTGTTAGTGTTGTGAGGAACCTCACTCAGAAATCTCATTGGCGGATCAAGACTCACTTTGCCATCAGTCATTTGGATGTTAACAAGATTAATGTTAGTGTCTAGTTGATTCCTGTCCACAAAATCACAAATTCCAAACTTTCAAGTGCTTTTTTTACTCATGTGTAATCTTTTCTCTTGATAGATAATTGTAGCCGACATGCGCAAGGTTTTGGCCAAAAGCCTTCAAGTGGAGCAGCAGAGATTACACAGAAGAGTTTTTCTGGATAATGTGGATACGGAGAGCCAGGCCCTTCGTGTGAGTACCTTATGTGGATCCTCGGTCAATATATGAAACATTTTGTTAGACTAATATAAATGGTGAATTTGCCACGAAAGGTCATAACAACGCTATATTGTTCTGCAGATATTGGTGTCTTGCTTTGTGAAAACATCTCATTTTGAAGAGTATTTATGTGTAAAGGTAAGCTCTGGAAGTTATTACAAATAGATATCGCTTTTTCGATATAATCATGTTGTACATGATCTTGAATTTCTTATTTTTTGGTAGCATTATCATAGAATTGAGAGTTTAATGTCTTCTTCCTTACTAACCGAGTTCGTACGGAACAGGAAGCTGTACTTCTAGATCTTCTGAGGGTTATCAGACATCACGGTGCACGGTTAGCCACACCTATTCGGACAATCCAAAGAGTGTATACTGGAGCAGATACCTTCACTGCACGACCCGAAGGACCCGAAGATCCCACTCATCGCCCTCTTTTACTAATCGATTCTTCTTACAAAATTAGCACTCAAAACAAGTCCAAGGCTCCAAGCAAACCAACACCTTCAAATGAAGATAGTAATGAGACTGAACCCTCAACATCAACCCGGGATACAGAAGTTGACGTAGCCACATCAAGACCCATTTCCCCGTCACCAAACATCAATCCTTCAACTTCAACTTCATCCCAAGACACGAGAGCCAATCAAGGGATGAAGAAACAAGACATTGGTGAAATAACAGATGATCCCTCCTCAGCTTCACCCTCTAAGCAAGAGGGAGAGAAAACCGTTGCATCCTCGACATCAACACCAACCAGGCCGGTGTTGGAAGAAAACATTGTTCTCGGTGTTGCATTGGACGGATCCAAACGTACCCTTCCAATTGAGGAGATGTCTCCTCCGGGGCAGAATAAAGAATCGACTTAGCGCAATGGGATCGTAACATAAGCTCAGGTGTATATGTATGATAGCAAGTCGAATGTTCTTTCCTTTTTCAGTAATTTATATGTATAGCTTTGAGTAAGTATTTCTCCCTGCATTCGTTCCGTGTATCAGCACGAATTCATTGTATCGGGTTATGACCATAATACCCGCTATTTTTGGGTCTTATCGGCTGAACTGTATACATATTCCTCTTTGATTAAAGCCAGCCACTAACAACTGAAATGAGGTGTTTTGCGTTGTTTTAGGATTAGACTCCATTTGCTATTTGGTGGCTATTGGTATGGCTCCAAATCGAGTCATATCAGGTTGATTGGGGTAAAACCCGAGATACTTGCGACCCGAAAAGATTAAGACATAGCAAGTGATCTGGATATCCCCGTATTTAAAAACCGGTATGGGGAATACCAGCTTGTTACCAATATATCCGAACCTAATACCCAATACCCAAAACGGGCGTTTTCTTTGGTGATGTACTGATACTGGGAAAACCTAGTAATTTGATTCCTTCAGAAGAGTTGAAATTATACAAGAAAGAACCAAAGTGTATCGAGCTGATAAGAGGATGGATTCACAATGCCCTTCCAATCTATATCTAGAACACTTCAAGCGACAAGGCAAAGGGTCTAAAGACAGATTCACAATGCCTTCTTGCTATATGACTAATCCTCTCGAGTAAAAACCAGAGGTTCAATCCTTGTATGCACTAGAAGTGCTTGCTCCCGACTTCTTTCCTCCATATGTCTGTCAAAGTCGAACAAGAAGTGGTCAATGGTAATAATATAGAAAGAAAACAACAATAAGATGTCAATGCGGGATTGAAACCTTCGTTCCGAAGCTGAATGGAATGTATTTGTACTTGATCATGTGCATAATCTGGCGCTTCATTGTGAGGAAAAAGAGTACAACCCAGTAGAAAAGAAGTATTGGCCAGAATACAGGGACATCAAACATTGAAAAGAATGTCATTACAAATGCTACGAGAAATGCCTTTGTGATGGCATACCTGCGGTACATTGTAAATATTGTCATCCAACATCATGAGAATCTACTGAACTAAGCTCGGTTATGGTCTTGTGAATTTACAAGACATGAATAATATATGGTGAAATCATTAACTAGAAGAGCAAATTTTTTGGCAAGATCATTCCTTGTGAAACTACCAAAAAAGTAATTCAAAACCTATAGACTCAAGCAACAGGGTCGGAGTAAGATACAAATCTCAATTTCCAAAACTTTGGCACAGGTGAAGTAAAACATTCAACTATCTAGATCACAAAAATTGCATGGACCCAACAGTGAAGAATTATGTTTGAACTCATTCTTTCACCCAAAGTCAACATTGTACATCATTAACAACATGAACTTGGGTAAAAAGTTTCCGTGCCAATCCATAGCTTCATGAGCTATAACCAGTAATCCAACCCCAGACAATGTCTACTACGATGAGTTGCACTCTCAATAATGTCCCGTGCTTCTATCATGGATTCACGGTCTATTGGCCAACCGTAAGCTACCACAAGAAACACATAATTGCTTTCAATCATCATATGACAAAATAAATGTCAATTTAAACCTCTTTGACAGGAAGAAAAAAAAACCTTATTGACCAAGGAGTAGATCAAACTTGTATAGGTAAATTTCAGCAGGGCAGAAGACATTACCAAAACTTGAATTCAGGAAGCTTGCGAATGAATGGCCTAAATTCATCGGACCCTTTCATAGGCAATGAAACATCATCCATTGATTCCAGCTCCGGGTCGATCTTTGGTGACAAAAACCCTATCAACAGGTTTATGAGGTAGATGCCAAGGCCATAGGAAACAATGTAGAATCCTTGAGCAAGATAAACCCGTAAAACATAAATCAATGCAATGGCAAGAGTTCCGAGCCATCTATGAACAGTATGAGGGGTAGACTTATCCAAGTAGTACTGAAATGTCCGAGCAAAATCATTTCTCCACTTGGCCACAGGTGCCATTGTAGAGGCAACCTCGCCCCCAACTCCGTCCATGGAATCACACTTCAATTGGGCTGTATACACATAGAGGAACAACATTTTCACTTGGCTTAAAATCAACTGTTCTTCATAGATTGGCATGACCCAAAATGTATCCAAATCAAAGGACTCTAGACCATTCAAATTAACCTCAAAGACATACAATTTTCTCTCTATAAACCCTAGATTAATGCAGCAATCTCTAACCTTCAATCGACATAGCCACATAGGTGATAGGACAATCGTCCAAAGAGCAACAAGAAGAACAACAATTCTCTACAAATATGCAGTTACCGAATTCATACTGGCTCGCAGTTTCATAAGAGTGGGGAAATTAGGGTTATGGCCGGAAACATAATCTACTTACCCTAGAATACTGCAATCCTGTAAAGTAGCATGTAATCCGAAATTCTAAACAATCCAAAAATATGCTATAATTCAAATTGAAGGCCTGCATCACAGATTCTTTGAACTGTAGCAAAAAAAGAGAGGATTGTCTTTGATGATCAGCCAGATACCACATTTCAGTGTCCAAAGTGGATTCTATGCCAAATCATATCAAACAACGAAAAGAGATGAGAACTGCATATCAATAAAAGAAAACTTACAAGAAAGTGAACTCAACAAGATAGAGCACTTCCAATACGGGAAGAATAAAAACCGAAACTTTAAGGATGATAATTAGGGATTTGGAAAGACTGACGATCGATCACCGATGTGCCCAAAAGAAAGTCTCAAGTGAAGCAAAAACGGTGGATTTATTTATTTATTTATTTTGGTGGGAGAAGGGGCTTATTTGGTATCACGGTGACTTTTAATTTAAAGTACTTTTAGTTTTATTTTAAAATAATCATAATATATTTTTAAAATATAATACTATTAACTATTTAACGTTACTTTTATAAATAAAAGCGGTTCAAAATAATAAACGACAAGGTCGAAAGGCTGAAAAAAAAGCAAACAAACTAACCGTATTGTAGAAGAAGAAAAATAAAAATCATATAAATACAAAAGTGTATCAAGATGACCCAAAAGCATATATGTCTTTAAGAGAAAGGAAACGGTTTCGAAAAGTGAAACTAACAAAGTCCGTCGTCGAAGAAAGTGCACGTGAAGATATCTTCATATTTAAACTTGAAGCAAAGTTTTCAAACGTTGAACACAAATCCACGACTCGAAATCTCGAACCACCATCAATAGAAACTTTTAACAAACTCAAAATACGTCGTGGTATAACCCAAAATATCTTACACAAAATGATATAGTATTAATTTACACCTACATAAAATGGTATTTTTTTATATTTCCTTGTTTCAGAAAATACAACAAATTATAATTATTTGTGTAAAGCATCTGAATGTGTTCGGTTGTACTTGTGATATGAGATATTTATAAACACCATAAAAATATAAAAATGGAATATGTTCAATGCTTTTTTTTTTTGATACTACACAGTAAACACTTAGGAAACGATTATCTCCTCGAGACTTTCCTTCCTATATCATCTTTGCGGATGAGATCCTCCACCTCAGGAGTAGAAGAATCTGACGCCAACGAACAATCGTGTTCCATCTTTACTAGCAAATCTGCGACACCATTAACACATGATGAAAACTGGCCTAACAGAAACCCAATAAAATATTAGCAATATCTAAAAAAAAAACAGAGGTCAAAATCCCAGGATTCTTATATGTTCAATGCTTATAAGCATTTTATAAGTACGGGTACATTTATAAATAAAAAAAAAGTAAAAGTAAAAGAAAAAGCAAGGGTATACTTAGAAATTTAAAAATATGAAATAAAATAATAAATAAGGATCCGTAAAGTAAATGACAATTTTACCCTGCACAAGGATCCGGAAATCGAAGCCCTACCGTTTCTGTAAAACGGGTCATATTTGATTCAACGACTGGCAGGCACTGTGTTTGCATCATCTTGTTTCGCCATATACGCAGGCAATCAAGCATCCATAGAGCCACTCTCCCCATCCAGACTCTTCATTGCTTTCTCCTTGAAGCTACGTCACTGATTCTACACTGTTGATTGGCGATGGGAACCCTAGGAAGAGCCATTTTCAGCGTCGGATACTGGATCCGCGGGACCGGCCAAGCCCTCGATCGTCTCGGTTTGCGCCTCCAGGGCAGCTACTACATCCAAGAACAACGTAATCAGCTTCCTTCCCTTTCCATTTCTCCTTTGCCTCTGTTAATTTGTTCAGTTTTATGTCTTTATATTCACATTTTCGTTATAATTGCTGTCGGGTTGGTCAATCGTCGATGAAAATAGCTAGGTTCAATGATTCCTGTTCCTTTTTGAAATTGTGTATGGTGACAGCTACAACTTGTGATTTGAAGCTTTGGGTTCCTAAATCGACGGATTATTCATCTAGGTTTTGATTCCAATATATTGGCTTAAGCAAAATTAGGAATTTGGGATCTCTGTTTCAGCCTAAGTTAATCTGAGGATCGGTTGGGGTGTGGTGATTGAGCTGTATGTGCCGTGATTTTGGCATTTGATAGAGTTAGTGAGATGAATATGGTCAATGGTATCAGATCGACTAGGTTTTCACACTAAATTGCCAAATGAAAACCACTGATGAACAAATTGTCCATGTTATGTGGAAATTGAGTGTTTTTTCTCGGACGAACATTTGGACAAAACACAATTCTTTTGACGATAATGCGTTTTGTGATTTTCTTTTCCAGTTAACAGGCATCGGACTCTGATGGACATATTTGATAAATCGCCAATAGTAGACAAGGATGCCTTTGTAGCCCCTGGTGCTTCAGTCATTGGGGATGTTCAATTAGGTGCAAAGTCATCAATCTGGTATGGCTGCGTCTTGAGAGGTATGGTATTATTTTTATACAAAATTTGTGCAATTACGACATAGGGCATTTCATTCATGTTTTCGGTGATGGAATTTTATTCAAAATTTCTGCAATTATGACATAGGGTATTTTGATCAGTGTTTTCGGTGATGGAATTTTGAAAGATTCAAATATGTTTAACTCATCACTCCAACCTTTTCATGGTAAAATAGCAAAATTATTAATTGGAATTCTAATATTCTATTAATGTCGTCCTCTATCATCATCAAGAAGATGTTGGTTTCAGACACTGGTAGATCATAGCCTCAGTACTAGTCTAATCTCTCTAATAAATCCTAAGTATCTGCTTACCAGTTGTAAATTTTTTGCCTATTCACCTGTGAGCACAGAGCGGAATTACATGTAAAAATGATGTGCCTAAATTCGTTTCACTCCATGGTTGTACATTGTATAGCTTCTCCATCTTTAAGTTTATAAGTTTATATTATATATAATTTCACCAGTTATCATTTGCTGATTGGTCCTTCAACCTTTTCCGTATAGGTGATGTGAATCACATCAGTGTTGGAGCAGGTACTAACATTCAGGACAATGCCCTTGTGCATGTTGCAAAGACCAACTTAAGTGGCAAGGTGTTGCCAACTGTTATTGGTGACAATGTTACTGTAGGTGTGTAATATGCCAAAGACTCCATGATATTAATGTTAGTTGATACCTATTCTGTTCTTTGATAATTTGACTTAGAAAAATGAATCCTTCAGGTCACAGTGCTGTTATACATGGATGCACTATTGAGGATGAAGCATTTGTTGGTATGGGAGCTATATTGCTTGATGGAGTTGTTGTTGAAAAGCATGCCATGGTAGCAGCTGGAGCCCTTGTGAAACAGGATACAAGAATTCCTTCTGGAGAGGTGAGCTCAAATATATAATAAGATGTTTCACTGTCAGGGCAAATTGTTTGTTATGTCCTCGAGTTCTAGGAGTAATATTAAGATTGTCAGTTATCTTTGTTTTATCCCAATAAAGTCTTAACTTACGGAAATATTGGTCCTTTAGTTTTCCATTAACACATGGTATGTGTTACATCATTTGTTCTAAACCTCTAGGGGATCATCTCATAAGTCATAATGGTTCTCAACGTTTGGGGATCACATAAATCCTAAACTGTATTTTATAACAAAACAATTTCAGTGGGTTAACGAAAAACGGCATAAGGCTTAGTTTTGCAATATATTTCATAGGGTTGGGTATTTTCTAGGACAAAATGAAGTTCAAGATCTTATGACTGCCCCAGACCAAGATGATATTTTCCCGTGTTTGTATTGTATATGCTGTTCCTTTAGTTATGATTGCACCCAATGGGTTTAGCTAGACAATGTTAGGGGTGTGTGTAGTATTTTAGATATGTGGATGTGGTCACGAGTGTGGCTGTAATTAGAGTTGTTGTTGTGGTTTTGAATGAAACAATAATCCCATTTGTGAGAGGAGATTCTCCAAAACAACAACTACAATCTCATACTAAACACACTTTTTGTATGAGACTAAATTAAAATCTGCATTACAACAACAACAAATGCAATACTAAACACACCCTAGGTCTATTTGTGCAGTCGTGTTTTATGCTGATCTCTTGTCTGAATCGGATTCCTGATTAGGGGGCTGATAGGAACCGAAAAATGATAGTAGAAAGATGAAAATCTGAGTGCAAGTGACACCACTAGCAGTGACACGGCTAATCTCAATATCAATATGCTTTTCTTCATTTTATAGGTATGGGGAGGAAACCCAGCAAAGTTCTTGAGGAAACTCACAGATGAGGAGATCACATTCATCTCTCAGTCAGCAACCAACTACTCCAACCTTGCCCAGGTCCATGCAGCCGAGAATGCAAAACCGTTTGATGAGATTGAGTTTGAGAAGGCGCTACGCAAGAAGTTTAAGAACAAGGATGAAGATTATGATTCCATGATTGGTGTTGTTCGTGAGACTCCTCCGGAACTGATCTTACCCGACAACATCCTACCTAAGCAAGCATCTAACAGTCTTCAAAAATGAGAGACTTATCAGTACTACTACTCCCTCTCTACTGTCTATTTTACATTTGTTGAGGAATGATAAAAAAACACTGAATCAAGATAGAACGGAAATTTGTCTTCCAAATAAAGATTAGGTATGTTCTTAGTTGGCTTGGCATCATTGTCCTTTTTGTCATATCTGCAAGAACTAAAGGAGACCAAAGCCAATGCTTTTTGCTTGGAATGGTGTATTTGAAGATCCATTTTGCTGATTCTTGTATTGTATGATCCATGGATCCCCATGGGGTGCAACACTGCAACATTTACTCGTTTAATGCATTATGTCGTGTAACCTTAATTCTCCGGTTGTGGACTTGTGGGTTTCTAGAAATTCATTATTTTGTGGGTTTATCACTGTTTTTTTCATTGATAAAACAGTTTGGGCTTAGAGTTTCTGATATAAAAAAACAACTTTAAAACAAGCGGCTAAACAATCAATAAATTGATAAAATAATAAGCAACAAAAATACAAATTTATTAAAACTAAATTAATTTAGGGAAATTTCGGATGCCATAGCCCATAGTGTTTTTTTAATGCCCGATAATATTAGACTCATAATATTTCGGATGAATCTTTTAACTAGTGTTTTTGAATGCCCTATAATATTCTCGACTTAATATTTCGGATGATTTTTTTAATTTTCAAATAACACTTTTAAAAAACTCAATTACCACAAAGAAAAAAGTAAAATAGATGATATATTTATTTATAGGGATATTGATTTTTTACTATAAGTGACAGGTCGACACATATTATGCCATTCTAAAATTGTAAAATCATGTAATATCAATTGAGAAAAACTAAGTGATAAAATCAACATCCAAAATTTCCTAATAATTCATATATTAATAAAATAGAATATATTGTAAAAACATGATGTAAAAGTTAGATAAAACGACATCTTATTCAGAGATATTTTCCTATGAATTCAAACAATGTCTACATATTCGGACAATTCTGCTCATGACACGATAAAATTGTCCGAATAAGACACGACCTGCTGCATGTCGATACATAATGCCCTTATTGCCCTGTGCCATAAAAGCCAGCTCCTTGGTTTGGCCCATAGAAGTGGTGTACGAAAAATCGGCTGAATTGGGTGAGGTTCTGGATTGCGAAACTGCAAAAGCTCCTGTTGCTGGACCCACATACCAATCACTTTGCCTCCCGTCTTGTCTATCGTTTTGGCTTTGGTTACCACTTCGCCTTCTGTGTCCAGCACACACCTCCTCACCATCGCTGGTTACTGCTGCAGTGCTGCTGACGGATCAAGGTCAGTTTTGGGTCGGCATTAGATTATCGGGTATTTTAAATGATTTCATATTTTTAAATAGAAATAAAACTCTATTGGATTTGTTATCATAAATCACCTTGGAGAAGAAACGAAATGTACTGGAAAAAATAACATAACGATCTAAAATATTTGGGTGAGATTGGAAAGTATGTAGATTTTTTATCAAGGAAACAAAGTGTGTAGGTAAAATTTTATGGAAACACTAACTATGCATTTTCTATTTGTGAAGGACTTTCTATTTGTGGAGAGACCCAACTTTATACTTTGTTACCCAACCTGTTACCCAACCAACCCTATTACCCAACCTGTTACCCAACCCTGTTACCCAACCTGTTACCCAACCCTATTACTCAACCTTGTTACCCAACTTTGTTACCCAACATTATACTCTGTTACCCAAATTCACTTATGTTACCCAACTTCGTTGTTACCCGATTTTAATACCCAACGTTCTACATTCAACTCCACTTATGTTACCCAACTTCGTTGTTACCCGATTTTAATACCCAACATTCTACATCCAAATTCACTTATGTTACCCAATTTTAATACCCAATGTTCTATATCCAATTATATATCCAAATTCACTTTGGTTACCCAACTTCGTTGTTACCCGATTTTAATACTCAACGTTACATGTATATGTACAAAATAGTGATTCCGTTAAAGCAAATCCCACAGTGCTGACAAGAAGTACCCAGTTTGATCGTGTAATGACGTCTATCTGCTTCGAGATGTACACTTTCTTTTCATATGATCTTCAAATTTAGCCTGATACATGTGTTATATTAGTAGTCTCCAATGTTTCCAATTTGGTACCCATGACTATAACACTATAAGAATGAATCATAACTTTTAATCAAGATTCATGGGTGGACAGTGAAGATGCTTCACACAACCCATTTCCATCCTTGACCTCTGTGGTGTCAGCTGGCAATGGCTTCTGCAAAATAATCACGCAGGCAATAATGGCAAGAATGAATATTTAACTAAACTACCCTTGAAATTTCCTCTCTTATAAAATATGTAACTGAAAGTGCTATGTTACAGATCAAAATCAGTGGTACAAAATCATCACATGGGTTTCTTCTGCTAACACCCACACTAATAAACCATAAAACATGCAGTTTCAAGGCCTCTAATCATAGACGAACAGTGGTCTACACACTTCTCTTAGGGCTTTGCTATGCAGATCTTCTGATATGAATGACAGACATTATTCAACACTCCATGCTAGGATCGGCTAAAAATGCGCCATCAGGAACTAGCGTACGGATGATCTCTATACATAACTACGTTCACATCATTACTGTAACATGTCCTTATTTTCTTTATTTTGCCATCACCTTCAATACTGCTCTTCTCCTATGATAGGAAAATGCATAACATCAGTAAAAACAAAAGCAAAGATATTTTTTTTACATTGATACCAATGTACAAATATCCATGTATACCAAATGAATCCTAAGAACATTAAACTTGCAGCTATTGTGGGTCATGAAGTCAAATTTGATATATTGATTTTGCTATTTAGTTAGAAAAATCTATGTAAACTGAGGGCAACAAAGCGGCAACCACACAAGTTACGATCACTAATCAGTGGCCCTCTTCTTCCTATTCGTCTCAAGCACCTACAAAATCTCCAGTAGGTACATGAACATACACTCATTTTCTGATGCAATTCACCGGAGATAAGTTGGCCACTCCAGAAGTTCATCCAGCAAGAAACTTCTTTTTGGTGACAGTGGTAAGCCTGGTCATAAAGCCAATATAGAAGAAAACCTTAGACTTGTACCTATATGTCATAATTTTCTAGATCCAATCCATTTGAACAACAAAGGTGATTCTAGACCAGAAAAAATTCAATTTTCTTAAATTATATTATTATTTCCTGAAACAGTAGGAGGTCAATGACTTATAACATTCCTCGGGATTAAAGTTTTATCAAACAAGACAAACAAAAAACAAAAGCCATTATGAGTCATCTTTTTAATACACATCAAAGTATTTCTTCCATTTCAAAAGTAACTTACCCTTTTTAGTGCTTCAATAAATACGTCAGATATGTCAACTTTGCTCCTCAGAACAGCTATTAATTGCTTAACAATTTCTGCTGCACTGGTTCCGTGCATTGTGAAATGAGAAATCACTTCAGGACCAAGATATTCCTAGATCATGCACATCAAACAACAAGTTATGAAGTCAATTGTTCAAATCAGAAAATCCTTACCAGATATACAATGAGAGTAGCTACTGAATAAGGAACATGTACCATAGGAATTGTATCAGTGGCAATCAACTTTCCGGTAGCAATCAGAACTGAATCTGGAGTTGTCAGCTCAACATATTCTTTGTTCACATTCTCCTCTTCATTTTCGTCTGTAACAAAACTAAATGAGAGAACGCAAAACATGAATAATTGAAGATATCAACCTCAAGAAAATACATGGTCAATTTTAAGATTTTTATACGCAAGATCTCTTTCTTGTTAAAGATTCAAGTATTTCACTAAATGGACACCAAGAGCTTCTGACAACACACGTTTATATAGAAGCTGAAATTGAGCTTTCCTGTTTGCAGCAAACAGAAGATGTCTGAGAAGCCCATAACCTTTATATAAGAGTTCAACTCTTTCCAAATGGGAGAAACAGGGTGATAAAAAAAATCAAACGCTGAGTTTAGGGAACTTTGAATATTTTAATACAAAATATTTTCCAAGTGTCATTAGGATTATATTAGAAAAATGGGTACCACATCCACGATATTTGAATGAAATTGACTTATCATGGTTGTGAAATAACACTTTATGTCTCCACCTAAGTAACAGGAAATCATCTAATACAATCATACAATGCTACCGAAGACTGACCGTACTGAAAGAATCATTAACTAGTGTACGTAAATAACATTGTATGCTGTTTCAAATCTTATCTGTTAACACCTATTTGTCAAAAGTTTGGAAAGTATTCATATTAACTTAACAAAGCCAATCATAAATTGCGAAATTCCACATCACTTGTTACTGCAAAAGATTCTCCAAGGTACGACAACACTCATCAACATTCTTTCGTGGGACATATTGTTCCTGCTGTTTAATTTCTACTGTTTCTTCAAATTCAAATAGAATGCTCAATAGTTGGAAAATAATATTAAATAATGACTCCACACCCATTCATAAACAAACTTATGACCTAAAGCAATGCATAAATAATACATACTTGAAATATTAAGCTGTTGTTCACAAAGTTTTCAAAATTGTTTAACAGAAGATTGATCTGGAGCAAATCCCAGAGTCTCCAACTTCGTATTAGAGAAGTTTGATTTTTGAAACAGAGACCACAAATCAGCCAATATCAGGTAAACCTAGAGAAAAAATTAAAATAGTCAGAGAATAATAATGCACTAAATTTCACTGCTTCCTCTGTGCATCTGCAAACAACCCAAGCAGTCAAAATTTGAAATTAAGTTTCAACTGTTTTAGATAGAGGGAGATAGACAGAGAAACAACGGAATTCAGCGATCAAAAGCCCTAAACGAAAGCATTCAAACAATCACAAATCGCAAGTTGAAAAGAATACAATTTCATCGTCAAACCCTAACCTTGAGAGAGAGGAAGATGGGAAACGAAGAAGGCTAGTAATGGTTATTTCCCTCTCATCGCCGATTGGATTATCATCCTTCAATGGAAGAAGAGAACGGCCGAAGAGAGGTATCAATGGAGACGAAGAAATGGCGACGGGCGACGAAGAAGTGAATCGCCATGTCTAGACGAAGAAGAGAACGGCCGAAGAATAGGGCTGAGAAATTAAACAAGCTATTTATACCTACACACTTAGTGCTCATATAAAAATCAGTCTGCATACTTAGTCACGTAATGAAAAAGCGTATTTATAGCCCATTTATCTCAAAATATTTCTACTTTAAAGGTATTATATAACATAAAAATTCAAAAATATCTGACGCTTATTGGTATGCGCATGCGGCATAGTGGCATACCACATACATACGTACGCCAAATCCGTTTACGTACCCTGGATCCTTATACGTACGTAGTATTTGGTTTTGAGTAAAATGGATGCAGGATATGTTTTTTGTCTCCAGGCATACTCCAGCTGGACGAAATTATTCGTCATAATAGGTAATAAACTCCTTGGGATGATCGAAAGATCACTTTTGCTTTGGTCTCGAGGAATTGTTGAGCGAGGCTTACTTTAGAGGTGTAAGCACCGCGAGTATCAATCCAGTCAATTTCCTGTTCTATTACTGGTTCCTAACTGATACCGGTGAGCGGCGTACCTAGCCTGTCACACTACGGACCTCTCGACTTAAGACTGACCTTTGGTTCAAAGTCAGAGCCAGCCGTGCTTCTCTAACAGTTTGGTACAGGGATCTCGAATCAATCAATTCCTGGGTTGTTGTCTTAAAGAAAGCTTTTAGTGCGCGTTGCATGCTTTGTAATAGTATGAACTCATTATGCTCGTCAACTAGGTCAAGCAGGTGAACCCCCTTTTAGACGTCTGGAGCAAAAACAACTGACCGATGATAGAAAGCTTTCTCTTGCGCGTGTACGGACAACAAAAAAAGAGTATAGCATATGTAACGGTTTCGTCCGCGACGACTGATAAACATCCAGAAAACTGCCAAAAAATGCGTCCCAAGCCGAAATATCACAAGTACCGCCCCGTCCCGGACCATCACAAGGAAAACTATAACCGAAATCCTTTTTATCTGGCATTAACTTGGAACCACGTGCATCTAAAGCACCTTTTGACTCGGCACAACCTAACGATACACCCAATACCTATGATGTGTGCTTAGAATGCGTTGCTAGACCGTGGGGCGATAAGAGGTGCTTAGCCTTACCATTGATGATGTGAATGGCGATTTTTGAGTCGGATTCCACAATGATCTTGTTGCTTCACTTTCTTTACCGAGTGGTTCCGCTTTCCCTTAGACTTGAAGGCTGGTTCGGCGATTGCCTGGTTGCATGTGACTCGAGTGAATGCGCAAAGGGCGTTTAGGAGAAGTTGAGGCGCCGTTTAGGCCGAGCGAGCGGCTTGCTTCTCCCCCTTGGAAACTAGATCTAAAAGAATAGAATGCGTGGATGATGTTCCTTGCGTTGAAGCAGAGCTAGATGCCCCAAACTCTTGTTGAAGCAGGGCCTCTCTACGTTGCTATTGAAAGATAGAGAAAGAAGATCGATCGGGGATGAATGAGGTTCTCGTGGTCCCTTTGATCCTTTCTTACGCGACAATCACTCCGCTGCGGGGCCGAACCTCCGCATCTACTCTCAACGAGGCTTAAAAGATTATTAACCTCCACGAGGAGCCCCCATATTCCCCGCTCCCTCTTTTTCTACATATGCGTTGGCGGGCGGAGCGCTCTATATGACCGGCGGCGGGTTACCAGAGAAGAGGGTGGTCGTAGATCAGCGCTACGCACCTTGCCTAAGGAAGACTCCCTAGCTCGATTTTTTGAAAAGATCTCTTTTGTGTGCCCGCTCAAAGCGCCTTCCTTCTTTCCTGCCAAGCCAATACTTTCTGCTGGTTTGGCCTTGCACCTCGATCTTAAAATCTTAATAGAAGCGCAAGGCTTGAGTTCTTTTGATCGAGGCCGTCTTACGTTGCATTCACCGATACAGAGCGTTTGATCGGTGATGCAGCTAAGAATCAGGTCGCCATGAAAACGGTATTCGATGCGATTGGAAGGATATTTTTTGATGCTGGCTCGTCTCCTTCCGAGATAGGCACTTGGTAGTAGGCCCGACCGTAGATCCAACTTCGAGAAGTATCTCGCCGGTGATTATTTCATTTTCGAAAGTGAGTTGAAACTCAAAAAAAGAAAAGGTGAAAGTTGAGGGGCTTAGAGACACTCGGG